>OZ024827.1:86390314-86526304 GCA_964016985.1 Anodontia alba | reverse complement strand
AATGTCGTCTGCTGAAATTTTTACACAGAGTGCTAAGCATTAGCTACAATTTTCAAAGTATACTGTTTGATTTGAAATGACTAGCTTCCTTAAATGTTTATGTCGTCTCCTCAAATTCTAAATGTACACCACTCATAATTTTCCATAGAGCCGTTACGTGAAAAAACGTACTTTCTCGCATGTGCGCACGACAAATAATAAAATCAACCGCGCAGTCTGATCAGCGCCTTCGTTCTCAGCAAGAAATTTTGCAATATTGGTTACCCAAAGTGCGCGCGTAGTATTACCATATTTAGGGTTAAACTGTACATAATGTTGCCAGACAGTTTGACGCACTTGGACGGACCATCAACTTGAATTGTCAGGTAGGGCAGAACGCGATACCTTACCGAGTTATTGGAAATCAACAGACACAGAGCTTTGTTCACGTCGCGTCGCCCGGCTCCGGCTTCAGAGGGTTAGCCTAGAGGTCTGAGATTTCTGAGGGGGTGGACGGGGGGGGGGGGGTAGTAGGGATTCCCCACTTCCCTCCCCATTACCCCCACTTCCCTCCCCCTTACCTCCATTCCCTCCCCCTTTTTCCCCACTTCCCCCCCCCCCCTTTCCCCCACTTCCCTCCCCCTTATCTCCAGTTCCCTCCCCCATGCAAACTATTCCCATCCCTAAATCAAACGTTTTAATATCCCAATGCTATAACTAAATTCAAACATGACTACGCAATATACAGTTACGCAGATTTAGACCCATAACTCACTTTACACCCCTTAGTTTTGCCCCAAAATCGGTATTTCCTTAGCCTTTGCACCCCCTTCACAGAACAGATAAAGATCTGCACACTCCATTTCAAAAGTCTGCGTTAGGGCCTGAATATATGCCATATGGAAAATAGGTGTCACAAGGTGGTGGGCTTTGATCCGGTGTTTAACTGGTCCAGGAAAAACTGTGGTGGGCTTGGGTCCGAGCCTAAACTGATCCACATCGGCACAAAACCAGTCGTAATTACTGAAATCAAAACGCAAGAATACCATGTAAGCCTGCATCTTCTTTTAATATGTTTTGATTAGCACAGCCCCACACTTGGGGTCCGTGAAAACAATAATCTTTTTGGTGGTTTTCTCAAAAACTGAGAGTTAAATGACAAACCACGGAACTACAATTCACAGACTTGACAAACCACGGACCTATTATTATTATTCATGGATTTGACAAAGCACGGACCGTTATTTAAATTACGGACGTTACTTACGATAAATTGAAAAAAAAAATAAAAAATAAATAAAAAAAAAAAAAAAAAAAAAAGCAGGAGTACCTATCTGTACGTTGAAGTAATCTATTTGTACAGATTGTTTGATACCCATCCTAATGATGTAGGTCTGCACTGGATTTGTTTCTAGAAATTTAACTGCGACGATGATGTTGTCAACTTGTATGATAGGGCAGGCGGTACTTACATTTCAAGTGCCGCTGAAATGGCAGTTTCAAACGTGATGTTTAGCCCTAGCCGAAAATCTTTGATAGACACTTTAAATGCCCTGTACAAACGAATACAAATGACTGTGGTTTTACACCATGATTGTAAATATGTAATCCTCAATGGAACTGATCCTAGTGGCATAACATATACTGTCTCTAAAATGAGAGATCATCTTATCAAAGTTCCGAGGCGGTACTTTCAGTGTGGTACTTTTTGTCAATTGTTATGTAGTGTTTCACTTTCTAATATTTTACTTTTAACAATTATGTAGGTTTAAGATAATTCAGTTAAGTTTGGGTGACAGAGTTGCCACCATTTTGGCAAAAAATTGCCAACTCTGCTTGCCATCTGTTCATTTTGTGGCTATTTGATTTTTATTTTTTGTCTTTTCCTTTGGTGTTGGGGGCTAGATTGGATCTGACTGTTTCAGTTCCTGAGTTCACTTATTCACTTTGCTTAAAGTGACCGGAATTCCACTGTTTTGTATCTGCCGCATGCCGGAGTCTGGCTTTATGGTCACATGTTCAGAATGCCAAAACGGTTTCATCCAAGGTGACAAAATATCATTACACAGTCAACTTACGACAAGTCAAATAATAATAATGATAATAAAACAAACAAATGTTTAGATAACAGGTCTTAAGAGACAATCCAATAAAATTATGATTTATCATTTAGTTATTTTGTAGTTTTCTATTAACTGACCATGTTATTGCTGCTACGGACCATTTACGGACCAATTGTCGAACCATAACTGACCGTACACAGACCAAGGACTTCACAGACGATCTGATACGATGCACCAATTACGGACTAATTACGGACTATTCATGGACCATAGACTACTCACGACCCATTAGCGGTTAAGTTTACTATATTTTGCAGTTAATACAGGCTATTCACGGACCACGGATACGGAATTTTTATTGGTCCGTAAGTCCGTGAATGGTCCGGGGTTTTTTTTTGTTTTGTTTTTTGTGTGTGTGTGTTTTTTTTTTTTTTTTTGTGTGTTTTTTTTTTTTTTTTTTTTTTTGTTTTGTTTTGTTTTTGTGAACAGGCAACATATGTACTCCTGTTTGGAACACCTGTCAGAAAATACATGTTGAATCTTGAAGTTTTATTTATTTATTTATTTATTTTTTTTTTTTTTTTTTTTTTTGTTTGTTTTTTTTTTTTTTTTTTTTTTTTTTTTTTTTTTTTTTTGAACAGCGCAAAAGTCCTAATCCAACAATGAGTAAATAAAATAATTATCAACGGCAGACGGATATGTTTTCTAAACATGTGGATTGCCACCGAAACAATGGCTATTTTGTGAACTTTTGGAATCAAAGGGCAGTAATCAACTAGAGATAAACCGAAACGGAGAATTAACGAAATTGGACGTAAAAGATGTGATTGCAAACCACGGTTGGCGGAACACTCCACGTCGGTGAAGTGAACTCAACGCCGGATTCATTGTAACTATACCTGAATTTACTTCAATACGTCTATTATGTACTTCTGATATCCAGTTATTGCATTGAAGTACATAAAAATAGAGTAAAATCAGTAAAATACAACAATTTTTTGTATAACCCCCGCCCCCAAAATATCCCTACCCCGCCCCCTCTTCCCCCGTCCCCCGCCCCCCTCTTGCCCGTCCCCCGCCCCCTTACCCCCGTCCCCCGCCCCTTTGTCCCCGGCCCCCGCCCGTTATCCCCGTATCCCCGCCCCCTGTCCACCCCCCTCATTTCTTGAAAAACCTATGTTTAGTCATTGATTAAAGTGTATGCAGTGCATTTCCCGCTTTTTTGTAAAGGGGAGATAATTTTAATGATTTCCGGATTACTTTTTTTCCACACCAAGCCCCTTCTGAAAAGAAGTCTGCTAAAAAAGGAAAGAACTTACTCACTGTGGGTGCAAATTCTTTCGTTTTAGAATATACTACTTTTCAGAAGGGTGGAAAAACAGCTTTAATAGAGTTGCCTCCTTGAAAAAGCATATATGTTCCTTAATGAGCCACACTGAGAGCAAATTTACATTAAGAACATAAACCCAGAGAAGTATCAGATCATCCTACACATTTTCATAGTCTGATCCATGTTCTTCATTTGCCCTGTAGATGGCAAGTGAATCAAGGATTCTTACAGCAGGCAAATAAAGAAAAATATTCTCAAATCGTGCGTTTTTTTGTTTTTTTTTTTTTTGTTTTTTTGTTTTGTTTTGTGTGTGTAGAACTGTATAGATATACTTTAATACAACCTTTGCTATTTTAGGTCGACCAACTTACAAATAAGTCTGACAATATGAACTTATGATTACGAATTAAACTCTGCATATGCCAAATTTACTTACTCCTTTCTCTATGCCATTGTTATCTTTAATCGAATCGACATCTTTTGGTCGAAAGTTTTTAAATTCCCTGGCAGCTTTTACATAATCGCCTTTCTTCTGTAGCTGTATGACCTTTTTGTTTTTCTCTCTGTATTTCCGTTTCAGTGACGCTATTGTTGGCTTTGACACTTTAGCATTAGCCAGAAGAGCCCTTATTGCTGACCGTATTGTAGGTTCTTTTCTCTGAAAAACTTAAACAGAGACTAGAAATGGCATGCAAAAAATGCCTTTGAGATATACTTGGACAGCGAAGGCCTAGATCAGACTGCGCTCGTGTGGCGGAGTATAATAAAAGACAGGGACAAAGTATTCCATGAGTTTAAGAAATACAAGAGGACGAAGATGGCCTTGTATCGCTCACATGATTACCAGACAAGATTAGAGTCACTTGGCCTTTAGGTTCAAGAGAAATTCAATAGAGATTTTTAAGATTGTGGCCATTTTGGATATCAAATCAGAATGATTTTAGCTACTTTTGATCTACAAGTCACCTCAATACTTCCAATGAAGTTTCGAGTCAATTGGCCTTTTGGTTCAGGATAAAGAAGTTCAAAATAGATTTTCAACATGGCTGCTAGGGAAACCAATTCCGATCAGAACAATTTTAGCTATTTTTGATTTACAAGTCACCCTGAAGCGTTCTGCCAAGTTTTCGAGTCAATTGGTCTTTTTGTTCAGGAGAAAAAGCGAAAATAAAATTTAAAAAATAGCGGCCATGGCGGCCATCTTTGATTTTTTATAGGAACGTTTTAACTACATTTTATCTACCCCAATGCTTCCTAACAAATTTCGAGTCAATTAGCGTTTCGGTTCAGGAGCAGCAGCGAAAAATAGATTATCAAGATGGCGGCCATGGTGGCCATCTTGGATTTCCGATTTGAACGATTTTAGCTATCTTTGATTTACTAGTCATCGCGATGCTTCCTACCAAGTTAACTGGCCTTTCGGTTCAGCAGAAGAAGCGAAAAATAGATTTCAAGATGGCCGGCCATCTCAGATTTACGATCGAAATGAATTTTACTGGTTTTGATTTACAAGTCACCGTAATGCTTCCCATCAAGTTTCAAGTCAATTGGCCTTTCGATTCAGGAGAAGAAGCGGAAAACAGGTTTTCAAGACGGCGGCCATGGAGGCCCTTGGATTACCGCTCGGAATGGTTTTAGCTATTTTTGATTTACAAGTTACCCCGATGCTTCCTACCAAGTTTCAAGTCAATTTGCCTTTTGGTTCAGGTGAAGAAGCGAAAAATAAATTTTGAAGTTGGCCGCCGTGGTGGCCATCTATGATTTCCGATCAAAACGTTTTAACTATTTTTATCTAAAAGCCACCCCGATGCTCCCTTCTAAGTTGCAATGGCCTTTTGTTTCAGGAGAAGAAGCCATGGCGCCTAGCTTGTATTTCCAATCGAAACGATTTTAGCTAGTTTTGATCTACAAGTCGCCCAAATGCTTCCTACAAAATTCGAGTCAACTGGCCCAGGGGTGTAGAAGGAGTAGGCTTTTAAAGCAAATTGTTGACGCCGCACGATAGACGACGCAAGACGGACATTGACCGATCACAATAGCTCAGATGAGCTGAGAAAACATGTTCAGACATATTCAGATTTGAAGGATTATTGTAACAAACCCAAAGTCTTATTTTTAATGCTAAACGAAATTATTTTATACTAAACGAAGTTATTTTAAAGGAAAACTTAAGGCGGTTGTCCCGGTGTTAGTCTTACTCCTTGTTACTTTGTAGTTTATTCTACGAGGCGATTTGTTTTAAGTCTCGCCTTGTTTTATTTCTATTTTGTTCTTGTATTTTTCCAGTCCTTTTAACATTGCGATTACCTTGCTTGGGGAAGAGAGAGATAATCTTGGTGCTTTTCGGCGTTTGTTTGATTTGCGTTTGTTTGGTTCTGTCTGTTTCTTCTTCCTCTGCGTGTCTGGGATGGGCTGCGGCTTGTGCATGCCTAGTTGTCAACCCAATCATTGTTGATGGCTCTGCTTCACTCTTTAATTGCACGACGGCGGTTCGGGCCTCAGACTCAATGACGGTCTCTTCGTTAAACTTTAACCAGTGGGTTGGGGCTTGACGATATGTCTTTGGCTTGGCCCGCCGTGGTTCAACTATTGGTTTTCATTTACTCTGGCATACAGTAGAATTAGCCATGAGTACTCGTCTTTGTTTATTATAGTGATTAATTAGATTTTTATGTTTTCGCTTTGATGCATTGACCGAGTTGGGAGCCTTTATGCGAACCAAATTTTTATGTGTTTCTGTATTAAGAGTAGCATCGGGACTCAGGGTGAAGTTAGTTAGCTGTAAAAGTGCTTTAAACCCCCCAGTGGTTTGCTCTACTGACCGTCCCGGTGTTAGTTTTACTCTTTGTTGCTTTGTGGTTTATTCTACGAGGCGATTTGTTGTATGTCTTTCCGTGTGTCATTTTGTTCTTGTGTTTTTCAGTCCTTTTAGTATTGCGATTACCTCGCTTGGGGAAGAGAGAGCTAATCTTAGTGCTTTGAGTACGTTTATTCGGTTTGTGCTTGTTTGGATTTGTCAGTTTCCTCTTCCTCTTGGGGTCTGGGAAGGGCTGCGGTTTGTGATTGTGGCACTCCCTGGACTTTTCTCTTACCTTTTTCTTGTGATTGTGACACTCCCTGGACTTTTCTCTTAACTATTTTGAAGATGACTCAAAGTCATTGTGGCGTTCTCTCAAGGATTTAGGGTATGCCGTTTAAGAAAGGAAAAACGTCTGCAAGCTACATTGGTTTCAAAAATGGGGACACGTAGTGTTTTTATAGAATAAAGCTGTATTTCTACTCGAAATGGCCCGAACCATGATTGCTGAGAAACAGAGTAAACTTTATCTCATCCACTTTCACTTTCTCTTTTTTGTGTCATCTTTTATAGTGATTAACGAACTATGGAATATATATGTGTGTGTGTGTGTGTGTGTGTGTGTGTGTGTGTGTGTGTGTGTGTGTGTGTGTGTGTGTGATCCCTTGTATTGTTTTATTCTTCTAGTCCGTGATACCGTAATAAAATAATATAATAATCGAATAGCTTCAAGATAGTAGAGGGTCTGGATGGGGTTTACTGACTACCGATTAATGGCCTTATTTTTATTGACTACATATTATTGCCTAAACTTTTAGTGACTACTGATTTTTGTGATATAAATTTTAACGATTCAGCTGAAAAAAAATCCAAAACATACTTATTGTCGTGAAAATAGCTTTATCGATTACCGATTAAAGGGCTCAAATTTTAATGATTTGCGATTTTTTGTACCCCACATCCAGACCCTCATACTGGACTTATTCTATAAAAGGCATTCAACTATAAAATTGTATAATCATGAAAAGTTGAAAAATAAATGTATGAAGCAAGAATATTCATTGGCGGAACTATTTTTCAGTAGCAGCGATAGGTAATGAAAAGTTCATGGAAAGACCCATGGCAAATTTCGCGTTCTTAAATATGTCCTCTGTTGTCAAATCATTATGTTGTGAAGAATTTATCTCATTTATAGGCGTCGCAAATTCCTTCGTGACAGTATTCAGCGGACACACATATTTTGAACTGTGCTGCATTCTTTCCTGTTTATCTTTATTTCTATTACTATACAGATTTATACTTCTTTTCAAGTTGTCCAAAAAATGATTTGCGCCAAACCATCATCGATTTTTTAACACAGCCTCTCAATCAGGTTAGGTTATGTGCTGATCACAACTACAGCAGAAGACACTTTGATTT
Organism: Anodontia alba; assembly: GCA_964016985.1. Taxonomy (NCBI): domain Eukaryota; kingdom Metazoa; phylum Mollusca; class Bivalvia; order Lucinida; family Lucinidae; genus Anodontia; species Anodontia alba. The sequence goes on along the minus strand of OZ024827.1, from coordinate 86,518,716 downwards.
TTATAATTATTATTTAGAGATCATAAGACTTGACATTTCCTTAAAGAGTAGCCCCTGTTTTTTGAAGTAATGCATTATTTCCATTAATCAATTCCTACGGTAAAGAAGCAAACAATTTACGTTAAATGATGTCTCTTTACCATGTTACATTTTTTCTGACGCATGTTACGCATATGCGTCATGTGCCTAACATGTGCTACGCCTGTGAAAACAGCACTTTAACTGCAATACAATCTCATCATAAGGATGGTCGACAGCAAATACTGGTCTTTTTGTTCAGGAGAACATACTTAATCCGCCTTAATCCTAATATCAATCTATTTTTTTTTTTTTTTTTTTTTTTTTTTTTTTTTTTTTTGTTTGTTTGTTTGTTTTTTGTTTGGTTCGCACTGAATTCCTACTTCTCAAAATGAATATGAAACAAAACGAGGGTTTGATTACAATCTGACAACCAGAGCAAAACAAAGCACTAGTGAATCCGCATGTGAACACGATTACCTATCGAACCGTAGTACAGACAGAAAGGCCTGAGTGAATAGAATAGAGCCATCTCAGACCCCGCGGGTCTACAGTGTTTGCCTTTTATGCAGGAGTAATTGTTTCTGCTGACCACGCGAATGCCGTTCTTCTGTTGCAGCATTTTTGTTTGTGTGTCGGTTATTGCAACTGTGTCTTTAGGTCTTGTCTTTGTTCCTCATTTCCTCTTTTTTTGATGCCTAGGGAAAGCTGGGCGTCGTAATTGTGGCCCTAACTGTGTAATTTTATTAATATATCTACATTTGATTAAATTGATAAAAGATAAACGTTTTGTTCTTATTGAAAGAACTTGCATAAGAGAAAATTCTGTTCTCCTTGGTTGTAATGAAAAACATTTTTGTTCACGTCTGAAAATATAAAAAGTATACATAATGGTCTTGACAAAATGTTTGTGATGCTCTTCTTCTTTATTGATAAAACCTTTATTCGGCGTGGTTCTAAACAAGACAAACGAATAGTGGGTACACTATTGGATACCAATAGTGTCCCACTTCCACCTGTTACAGATTTGTTTCGGTTTTATTACGAAAAACACTATATTTAGTTCGTTTATTACGAAAATCAAATCGATGTTATTGAGGCGTTCGATCCAACTTTTCGATATTGATGATTGTTATTAATATCAAATGCTAGATAAAATTTATCCAATCTAACTCCAGTTAAAAAAGCTAATGCGTCTGATACAGAGGCCTCATATCTGGATTTAAGTAAAAAAGGTAAGACAAAAGTCCAGGGAGTTCCACAATCACAAGCTACAGCCCATCCAAGACACCAAGAGGAAGAGAAAAAAGACAAAACCAAACAAATGCAAATCGAACAAACGTACAAAAGGCACTAAGATTAGCTTTCTCCTCCGCAATGCTAAAAAGAACTGAACAATACAATACAATAACACAAGGCAAGACTTAAAAGATATCGCCTTTCAGCATAAACCACAAAGCAACAAAGAGTAAGACCAACACCGGGACCACCGCCTTAGAACGATCTGTAGAATAAACCGCCGCGGGGTTTAAAGCACTTTTACGGCTAGCCAACTTCACCCTGGGTCCCGATGCTGTTCTTAATACAGAAAACTTTGGTTCGCATAAAGGTTCCCAACTCAGTCAATGCATCAAAGCAAAAACATAAATAGCAAATTAATCACTATGATAAACACTGACGAGTACTCATGACAATCTATTGTGTGCCAGAGTAAATGAAAACCAATAACTGAACCACGGCGGGCCAAGCCAAAAGACATATCGTCAAGCCCCAACCCACTGGTTTAAGTTTTTGGAAGTGGCCGTCATTGAGTCTGGGGCCCGAACCGCCGTCGTGCAATTAAAGAGTGAAGCATAGCCATCAACAATGATTGGGTTGATAACTAGACATGCAGTCTGTCGCATAATATCCAGGGTATAGCCAATTCTTTTATAACGGTTAATTAGTTTATCGAATTGCTCCACAGTTTTTTCTAAATCTGTACACTAAATCAACATAAAATTCTGGTTCGGATATACCTCGCTGCAGGTGTTTTCAGACCGATCTAATAAGTTGAGATATTTATACCCCATATGAGGTACGCTGAGGGACATCGCTATCCAGAAAAGGGAAATTGACTATATCAAAATCAAAATCGTCCCGTTTATCATAAATTTTGGTGGAAACTGTACCATTAGATAGGCATAGATTCAAATAAAAAAACAGGTGCCTCTATATCGGAAGAATTGACTTCATTTAATTGGAGTAGGGTATATGCGCTCCACCATTTGGTCAAAGTAAATATTTTCAATATCTAATAAATTATCAAGTATCTTAAAGTGGAATTGAAAGCCTCAATGATGTCGGCCTGATTTTCCCGTGAGAGAGACTTCATGAAATCTCTCTCTTAACAAAAAGGAAACAAATCTGCAACAAGAGGAGCACAATTAGTTCCCATCGGAATACCAATAATTTGCCTATAAAGTTTAGTTCCAAATCTAATAAAATGTTATCCAAAAGATAAACAGGGACATCACAGACTTTTTGTAAATTGTAATTCTTGTATAAATCAATACCTCATGACTAAAGTTTATTGCAAGCGGGATGACTTTCATTGTAATATTGTTATTTCCGATTTTGGATGGAGGCAACCCTCCTGGTATGCCCTCTATATATTCTAAACGCCATTATTCTCTCTCTCTCTCTCTCTCTCTCTCTCTCTCTCTCTCTCTCTCTCTCTCTCTCTCTCTCATTTATTGCAATGTTTCAAGTTTTGTTTAAATCAACTTGCCTTTCGTACAGGAACAGTTTAACAAAAGCTGTCACCAGCTGCGCACTCATGCGTAAACTTTTGATGAAAAAATGGTAAAAGGATTCGAAATTCTTTTTTAAACATTTTTAGAACGTATAATTCCACAATTTTTTTCATGCGACGTTATTCATTATGTTCCCAACAATACAAATACGCAATAAACGTTTAAGTTCCTTATATGCGGATACGACATGAAGCCGTATCTCAAATTTCAGATTTTATGAAATAATCATGATTTTGAAAATCGTCTCGATTGACATTTAAAAATAAAACATCTCATTGTTTGGTAACTCGAATCGAAAGAATTGACTGAACGAATCTCATTTTTTGTCGATTATGGCCGTCAAAAATACCATATTAAGGGTACCTTTCGGTTTTTATTCATAATCTAAGTTGATCATTTAAAAGCTGAAAAATCAATGAAAGCCGGTTCCTGGTATGATCCACATACTTCGGAGCAATATTCAGAATTACCAAAATTTTCAACACAAAATAACAAGTCATAAAACCGTTTCGGAATTTTGAATAAAAGGGATATTTGTGCAATTTTTTAACCAAAATTGAATTGTATTCCTTTATAAAAATGCAGCTCGACCAAATGAATTGTAGTATCAGCTGCGGTTTACTATTGTCTTGAAATCAGCGCCATTGATAGCTATTTTTCTGTGTAACACAATATGGAAGGGCGTTAACTTAAGAGTGCGTCAAATATAGACAGTTGCTTTGTTACCTACAGTATATATTTCTGATTCGGTTCGCTTTTGCATGTAAGCAAGTCAGTGTTTTGATATTCGGAAAAAAACAAACAAACAAAAAAAAACGTTTACCAGCAAACATTTTAAAACATTGGTATTGGTATCATAGACAGCATAAACAGTTTCTAGGTTTAATCTCAGACTCTAGACTCCTGTTTTATCATTGTGGTTGCCTTGTTCTTGAAGATAGAGCTGGTTGCTTTGCTTTTCCTTGGTTTGTTGTTTGTCAGTATATTTCTAATTTAGAGCTGAATCAGAATTAAGGATGCGGTTTCGCGGGAATAAAACTGGTTTAAACTACGCCCCAAGGATTTTTCTATTGACGTTTCCAATGTAGTTCTTCTGATATAGTTTTTCTTTGTTTGTGCATCTGTGATTTCATATGTGGTGTTTGTTTTGCCCTTATTTGTTCCTTATCTGTTCTTCTTTTGGTGCCTCGGGAGGCTGTGCTTCGCTAATGTGTGGCATTTCCTGGGTATCTTCATTTATAGTTGTGTGTACTGTCTGTCATGGTTTGTTTGTTCTTCTTGGTGTCATCGATAGGAGTAGCTATCCCTAGGCATCTTCTGTACGTAATTTCAATGAGGCTACCGGCCTAAACCTTTCATTGGAGGATCGATTCATGCTTGATGTCATGTCTTGTTTGTTTGACCCCTCCGTGGTTCAACTAGTGGTTTGTTTTCGATAGCTCTAGCTGCAAGTGTCTGAGATATTTGTCACAAGCCCTCATCTTTGTTACTTCTGGACTAATTTCACCTACATGTTTGTTTGTTTGTTTTTCTGTGTATTTCATTGATTGAGGCAGTGAGCCGTATAAATATTTTTGTATGTTTTACACATTTCGACTTTGGTAGAAGTGATAGCACCAGTAAAATCAAGTAAATAACCCCTCAACCCCTACCCCGGTAGTTTTTACTACCGGTGGTTCTGGTGGGTTTTGTTCTTTGTTTGAATTGTGGCTCACTGCGGGTCTTTTTCGTGTTTTGTCCAGTTGGCTGTCTTATTGTTTATTTTATTTATTTATTTGTTTGTTTTTGTTTTATTTTATTTATTTATTTATTTTTATTTTTTTTTTTATTTATTTATTTATTTTTTTATTTTTATTTTTTTTTTTTTAATTTTTTTTTTTTTATCCCGTCTAGCATATTAATTTACTTGTTGAAAAAGAAGGAACTTGCTACTTTTTTTCTGAGGTTGTGGCATGTGTATGTCTGTCATAGCTTGTTTTTGGTCTTCCTTTTGGGTCATTGATAGGTTATGTTCTGTAATTGTGCTTTTCCCGAACACATTTTTACTTTGTATCATCGTCGTTGTAAAATAATTTCCAAATTTAACGTTAGCTTGGTTTATATAATAGGTTGTTCTTTTTATGAAGTAAATAAGTGAATACAGGAACCGACACAATCAGATCCACAGGAATCTCCCCTCCTACGCCCAAATCAAAGGGAAAGATGAACAAACGCAATCAAGCAGCCGCAACATGAAAAGATGGCAAGTAGAGGTGACAAATCCTTCGCAGAAAGGTTGCCATTCTGTTACCCAAAATTAACTGAATTTAATTGTTAAAAAAAATGATAAAAATATACAAAAGATTAAGTATCAGGATCAGAATGTAAGCTTAGAGGTTTAACTTTATGTGGGCCATTTCCTAATTTATATAATAATGTTCTAAAACACGTGTAAATAGCAGATATTGTTTATATCAACAAGATTCAATGTACAAAACGCTCCCGAATTTGTTGCTAATGTGGAAAAAGTGAGGAAATCAACCAAAGTTGTCATTGATAAAAAATATGAGCAGTCTTAATATGAGAGATTCTACTGTACTGGTAAAACTTGTGCAGTAAGTGACTGGATACCTTATATATCTTGCAGAGGAAACAGTCTGTTATAAGTCTATAGAATTCTTTTTATCATATAAAAAAAATCACTAATTGAGACAGTTGTGGTTCGAGAACCAAGAACCTTCATCGGACTGTGACCTTGACCTCGTGACGTCATCGGACAGACTGCTTACCACTAGACTGGTTACTTGTGGTTAACCAAGGCCTGCAGATGTTGCTTAGGCTGTTCCCGGTTCACGACGTATGGGAATTGACTAATCCTGAAAGTTGTCACAATAAGTTAAAATACAGTTTTGGTCATAATAAACAAGAATTCTTTGAATTATTGTGACACTCTATCCTAATGAGCATATTCAGTGCTATAAACTGCATCAAAATAGTCCGACTTGAAAACGGTTATTAAAAAGGACCAGAAGATATAATATACATTGACCAAGTACGGAGATACTTTTCACGGCCACCACACAACCTCTCCAGGTGTCTCAACACGTTTTTTTCTGTTGTCCTAATATTTGCCTCATTTAATGTTTTACCTGTGATTTATTTGCTGCCCATAGTGATTCATGGAATAGCTGAAGACATGTACGCGGACCGAACAAATATATCTCGAAGCTGAGGGCCAGGGCTGGGATCCCATAAAGCTAGCTTAAGCCCCTCTGCCCCCTCACTCCCCCTCCCCCCTACCCCAGCCCTCCCCTTCCCAATCCACAGTTTTATTATTACTGGCTTTAGTACTTTCATTATGATAATTCAATAAAGGTTCTGAAGTGTTTTACTGACATTTTTTTCTCTGACAATTATGAAAGAAAGATATATGCGGTTAAGTTTTGGTAACATAGTTACTATCTTTTGGGGAAAGGGTTACCAGCTCTGCTTGTCATCCGTTCTTTTTGTGGCTGTTTAATTGTAGTTGGTCTGCCTTTCCCTTTATGTTGAGAATTTGATGTGGATCTGACTTTATGAGTTCCTTAGGTCACTTATTGCAACGTTCAAAACACTACATGCCCCCTATTTCTAGTTTGAGTTGTTGTTTTTACCCTTATCATTCTGTATAAATTAAGATGCCTCGCCCACTTCTAATTTTTCAGCCGGTCAGATACGAATTCGCATACAAAGAACACACTACGGATTAGAAAATTGGAGTCTGTATTATTGAGGCTCGTCATAAGCAGGAATGAAGTTTGCAACACTGCTTACGCCTTCTAGCGTATACATGAGCAGAACTCCATTTTCAAATATACCACAATGGGCCCAATGATCCCGAAGATAGAAATATAATCTGCACTTTGGTGAACACTTTCAGTTACCTGTAGTATTTCTTTTGTATATGTATTAAGATTACCTGTAGTATTTCCTTTGTATATGTGTTGATATTCATTGCCCAGCCTAAACACATCTTCTCTAGTACTATAGACAGTTAACACTATAATGCATAATCTCAAAGAGAAGGACTTATAGATCTCTGAATAATAAACGTTTATCAGCACTGAGTGTAGTTAAGAATGCTTGCTAAACTGATACTATCAGGATCAGGTAAGACTCGAAATGTTATTTAGAATCTGCTTATACAGGATTTCAATGGAGATATTATGTATGGTTTGTTCTTGTCAACATAGAGGAGGCACAGAATGTTGTCAAAACTTGACGTCATACCAATCAGTGTTTCCCTAGCTGACTCTTGAACTAAGTATTTGTGAATAAACATGCTTGAAATGTGTTAACAAGTAAAAGATAATTCTGACATAGCGTTTTAAATAACTAGCTGTGAAAGTGCGCTAGTCTAATCACAGCCAGTGTTGACTGAAGCATAGCAAGGTTTGCCCTTTATTCATATGAATGAGATCTTATCTATAGTCCTCTCAGAACCTTTTTTGTTTGCATTACGAAAACAAGCCTATTCAAATATACTGAAAATTTTACCACCAAAACATGGAATTTTTCAGATAAAAATTATTATATTTTTCATATTTCTGCTCAAAACATAGATTGTGGGTACTCGTTAGAACCGCCTCATCGAGGCGGTTCTAACGAGTACCCATCGATGAGGCGGTTCTAACGAGTACCCACAATCTATGTTTGTGAGCAGAAATAAGAAAAATAATGTATACCCCTGTAAACCCCAGTTTTACTATACAAAAGTAGGGTTTAAGGGGATCAAAATTATATAGGCATGTTTTCGTGATGGTTTGTTTACAGACAGGATGTAATAAGGGCTTCAAGGTCTTAATCTTCTCGATCAGAAGCGCGCTACAGTTGTAACGTAATCGGTACAACAAGGCTGCTCTAGGTCCAAACAGTTTATACTGCTGTCCGTTCTAAAGTCAAAATTCAGATGCTGACCCTCTTTGCTGAAGTATGAGCATAGTGCTCAGTCTCTGCCCAGTCTGTTTACAAAGCCCTACCAACACAAGAAATAGTTTTTTTCTACTGCTCGTTCAAATGTGGTTCATCTGTTCAAGTTTTTCTTTGTTCAGGCGTCGAAGGTTTCATTTGTTGCGCTGGCTGTGCCATATTGTGTTCCATCACGAAAACACGCTTATATACTTTGACCCCCCTCCCCCTCTCCCCACTAAACCCAACTTTTATGTAGTAAAACTGGGGTTTACAGGGGTATACATTATTTTTTTTTCTTATTTTGCTAAAGACATTAATGGTGGGTACTCGTAAGAACCGCCCCATCGAGGCGGTTCTAACGAGTACACACAATCTATGTTTTGATCAGGATTATGAAAAATATCAGATTTTTTTTTATCTGGAATTTTTTTTTTTTTTTTTTTTTTGTAAAATTTTCAATATATTTTAATAGGCGTGCTTTTGTAATGATCATTTTTTTCTTTTGGTGCCTTTGGAAAGTAGTGCTTCGTGATTGTGTTAATTCCTGGGTATCTTTACTCAAATATAGCTCATCTACCGGGCGTTTTTTTTTTTTTTTTTTTTTTTTTTTTGTTTTTTTGTTTTTTTTTCGTTATGATGCTAGCATTTTGGTTATAAATAGCTGCTAAATTTGCTCTCTGTGTTTATCTTCATCCCAAATAATTGGGAAACAATTGAAGTTCTAGAACATAAGTCTTGTGTATTACAATGTAGTACTACGTGTCCTGGTGACGCGGTGCTAAACATTGCCTTGCAAAGTCGAGACATGCTTCATGTACAAGGGGCGCATTAAGCTTTGCAAACTACACTGCCATTAATGAAGAGACTTAATAAAACAGAATCCCCAATTTCCGTTCTTTTGTATATTCTTTGTTTTCAGAGGCAACCTGCTAGTTGTTTATTTGAATTTGATATCAGGGTCCGAGGATTAAAGCAAATTGATACACTTTCAGGGGAGGGAACTTTCAATATTGTTTCTGAAAAGGGGTTGCTCTAAAAGGAAAGAATTTGCTCCCCTTGGGAGATGAAAATTAGAGATTGGTTCAGGAGACTCTTCATGAGACAGCAATGTAGTTTGCAGGGTTGCATACGCTCCCGGCTAAAGCAAAACTTGATCTTCCAAGATACCAAGGTGAGCTGACGGATCCCAAGAAAAATAAAAAATAAAAACTGCATTATAATATGAATCGGACTCGTCGTATTAAGAAACATATATTCTCGTCGTATTAAGAAACATATATTAACAGAAAGTTTGTCTCCGATTTCGGTGTCATGTTGATATGTTGATAACATATTCTTGACTTGATATACAAGTATTTTTTCTATTCCTCGTAATTTTATTGAGGCAAGTATCAACTTTCACAAAAAGCTTGGTCTCTACACAAGCTGATTTAATACATGTACGGAATAGTCTTGGGTTCTCTACATGCAATTCATGGCTAAATCGGCTAAATTTGATAATCCAAATGGTGAATTCGAGAGGTCTTAATGAGATCGCACACGTTGGCCTCTACAAGATTGGCTTTCACTTTAAAAATAATTACAGCTCACTTCGCTTTTAGGTTTACCTGATCAAAACGGAAATAAGTAGTTAAGGATATATATTTTTGTAACGCTACCCTGGTAATGCTATAATTTGCGCTTAGCCATACCAATGAATCCACCCACTTTAAAAGTGATAACGTGCTGCAATGGTAACCTTTTAGATTACATGTATCTACATAAGTGTGGTGTGCCGAAAAAGTGCATGTAAATGGAGAACACCTTCTGTATATGTAGATGTTCCAATAAATATTATCATATTCTATTCCATTCAGTGTAACAGCTAGTCCCGCGCATAAGGTCGGTGATGCAATTTAGGTCAACAGCGGATTCACCTCCGTGTCCCAGCCAAACTCTGTGTAGTTGTATCCGCCTATTGATCATATCAACAAAAGACAATTTCTGTTCACTCACTGAGAGTGTTCTCTTTATAATATCAGGACTGAAGCAAAGTGTACGCTTAACCCAAAATGTATCACAAAAAGAAACAAAAAACTTTAGCAAACAGTATAGGCCATTATCGGTCGTCACAAAAGACCCTGATAAGGATCTGCAGTTGTTTCATTAACCCTTCCAACCCAGAGTTTCTCATTACGAAAACATACCTATTCATGTATACTGAAAATTTTACCACCAAAAAAATGAAAATTTTCAGATAAAAAAATCTAATATTTTTCATATTTCTGCTCAAAACATAGATTGTGGGTACACGTTAGAACCGCCTCGGCGAGGCGGTTCTAACGAGTACCCACAATCTATGTTTTTGAGCAGAAATAAGAAAAATAATGTATAACCCTGTAAACCCCAGTTTTCCTATATAAAAGTGGGGTTTAAGGGGGTCAAAAGTATATAGGCATGTTTTCGTGATGCGTAGTCGACTCTTCTATCCTTGGATTTCGACTTGTTTACTGAGGAAAATAAGGCTTTCATTTTAAAATAAAATAAAAAAATAAAAAAACAGAATCATTACTGGATCTATATTGTTTGGACAGGTGTCTGTTTTGGTCTGCCAGGCTAAAAAGCTTACATTATGAAGAGAATACGTCCCTTCAAAAACTAGATGAATCCGTCCTGCTTCAAAGGTTGATGAATTCACTCGGTATAGGTTGGTTAAATAAGCGGCGTTAGCTCGGCGACGCTATACAGTATAATTTCAACCCTTGTATACATCCTGTGTGGAAGACCACTTTTACTTGATGGAAAAATAATGGCACCTTGCCTTTTTATCTGTATCACAGGCGCTTGAAGTTTGGCCCAATATTTGTTGTCAAACATCACGAAAACATGCCTATATAATTTTGACCCCCTTAAACCCCACTTTTATATAGTAAAACTGGGGTTTACAGGGGTATACATTATTTTTCTTATTTCTGCTCAAAAACATAGATTGCAGATACTCGTTAGAACCGCCTCGTCGAGGCGGTTCTAACGAGTACCCACAATCTATGTTTTGATCAGAAATGTCAAAAATATCAGATTTTTTATCTGAAAATTTTCAGTTTTTGGTGGTAAAATTTTCAATATATTTCAATAGGCATGTTTTCGTGATGTATAAAAACACTCAGAAGCAATTACGAAATCACTATTTAGACACTTTCGATCATGGGCAATTAGGAATGACCTATGGAAAACACTTCAAGCTGCTGTGTCTGCATTTTATTTTGGTCTGTTATCCATTGGGAATTCATGTGAATTGATACACTTTAAAGTGAGGCAACTCTGTCAAAAATGTACTGCCTGCCTTCTGAAAAGAGGTCCGCTCTAAAATGAAGAGAAACATGCTTCACTTGGAAGCAAATTCTTTGTTTTTCTTTTAGAGTCCTTTTCAGAAGGAAAGCGCTGTGTAGACATTTTTTGTATGATAACATTAAAAGTGTCGTCGAAAAGCATATATAAATTAACGTCTATATATGCTGAACACTATAGTATAATTCCGCAAAAATTAGAATGGCGTTGATGTCAACAAAAATTCAGACCAAACACTTTCCAGAGCGACAGCAGTTTGTCGTGTAAAGTCATATAAACAAACTACGGTCCGTTTTGGGGATTTTAAAGGAAAAACCATGTTCAAACAGTACATGCATCTGTATATCACGGCTTCAAACAGGCCTCAAGTTATAAAACTTTGTTGATGCTCAACTCAGCTGAGCATGAAATTTTCTCTGCTAATAAATATGAAAATGTCAACAATTGTTGGAATTTTCATATTCATTTGCAGGATAAATTCGATACTCAGTTATATTTAGCAAGAAAGAATTTGCAATGATTAGTAATTTAAGATTTATTAGCAGGACAAATTTCAAGCGCAGCTGAGATGAGCACGAAAAAAGTTTTATGACATTGGGGCCAGGTAAATGCATGGATTTTATGCAAGAGAATTTGTTGATACATGTATGAAAACTAGGTATTGTAACCTGTAAGTATGGCGAGCAGCGAATAGCTTGATTAGACTATATGGAGGCCCGAAGTGGCAAATTTTTACGTACGTAAAATCTCATTACGAGGTTAATTCATTTTAATAAATTTCAAAAGTTTAAAGACGTTTACATACCCCTATACATTTCCGAAAGTTCACAGTCAAATAAATGATATCTAAAATTATATCCACAGCGTTATCTACATGTAGCAGTTACATAATCGTTACTTTGTAATCGAATACTGCTAGCATGTCTAACTTGTGTTATTCAAACTCAAACCGAATTTCAATGTCAGTTTCTTGCACGTTTAGTTCTTTCGCAGTCTCGACCTGATATGCATGTATGTCCCTACCACATATTATCAAAGTATCTCAAACAATATTGGAATAATAGCCTGCAAAAGATTTTGGCTTTTGATTTTGAAGGGAGCATAAGTACATAACGGATAAAGAGAGAGTTGTCTCTCTTGCACGCGACACTGATCCTCCTGTATGCCTCTTCCAAATATTATAAAAATATGTCAAGAATTAAGAAGTTATGGTGCGCACACACAAAAAAAATATAAAAAAAATGCTTAAATCAAACAGGGGAAGTAACTAGAAAACGAATGCAGCAAGAGTTGTTTTTCTGGCATGCGACACTTTTTAACTTGAACTGATATATGATCCTACCGAATATTATTAAATTATCTCAAACAGTGTTGTCCTGCATAAGATTTCGGCTTTTAAAGGAGATATATAGTACATGTAGCCTGGTCCCATGGCTATGAGTTTTAGTTAAAATATAACAAAGGTAAAGTACTCCTCCTTGACTATTTTTCTGCATGTATCATCTCCCTTACCCTTCAGAAACCTATATATATATATATATATATATATATATATATATATATATATATATATATATATATATATATATATATATATATATATATATATATATATGATCAGCCAAATCAGAGAGAAAGATATTGTAGAGGATAGGATTTTTTTTATAATATGTATCATTTTTATGCTGATTCAAATATAAGTTAGCCAGCCTAAGGAGATAGGTACATAAAGAAGAAAGTGAGAGTTGTCCCTCTTGTATGCGACACACTGTCTGGTCCTCCTCTTTGCCTCTGCTAAGATATTATCAATATATTTAAACCATTTAGAAGTTCTGATGCGCACACAAATTTGGCTTAGAAATTCATTAAGAGGGAAGGTACCATCTAGGGGAGGTAACTAGAAAACAACCACACATAGTCTTTCTTGCATGCGACACTCCTACTGGACATAACTTATCAAATTATCTCAAACAGTAATTATAGCCTGCACAATATTTCGGCTTTAGGAGAGATGAGTAAAAAGAAAGTGAGAGTTGTCTCTCTTGCACACGACAAGCCTACTGGTCCTCCTCCTCCATCCCCATCAAATATTATCAAGCACCCGTATGGGCATCAAAATTATGGAGCGCCCAATAATGTGTCTACGGACGGACACCAGACTGATCGCTATATCTCCCGTTCATTTTCGGTAGAAGAATAATAAATGACATACAGTTTAAAACTATCGCACCAAGCCAGTCTAAATAAAATGTCAGACCCTACTTAAAGAAATATTAACTGTTTTAAAAGGTTCTGCTAATATCTGAAGGTTAACCATTTAGCGCCAACCCGAATTATTATAGATTATAGCATCTGACATTTCGTGTGAATTCTCTGTCTCATTTTCTCGTAAACGTAATGTCATCTGTTGCGATTGTGACTGTCACTGTAAAGCTTAAACAGGAATAATCCAAAATCTTCGAAAATTCAATCATATGTACCCTAAAAATAAGATCTTTCTGACCAAACAGTTTAGATTTCAAAAAACAAACTATTCAGAAAGCAATCTGATCAGCCTGCACTGTTCGCCACTCGTCAGGATGTTTATATACATCACAAGGCAACAAATTGACTAATTGTTATTCTTCATAAAAAGTAAGGTAAAGGTCTTACGTCCGACCTTTTATAACAATTTCAAAGCCGCAGTATTTTAACATTTGCACCCAACGATCCGCAGTCTCATTACGAAAACAAGCCTATTCAAATATACTGAAAACGTTACCACCGAAAAATGAAAATTTTCAGATAAAAATTCTAATATTGTTAATATTTCTGCTTAAACCATAGATTGTTGGTACTCATTAGAACCGCCTCGGCGAGGTGGTTTTAACAAGTACCCAGAATATATGTTTTGAGCAGAAATAAGACAAAAAATGGATACCCCTGTAAACCCAAGTTTTACTATCTAAAAGTGGGGTTTAAGGGGGTCAAAATTAGCATGTTTTCGTGATGTGATCAGAGTTTTCGTTCACTGCATGAAGAAACTTTGCATCCTTGGTTATTCAAAATGCGCCCAGTGAAGATTCTGATCGCGAATGCGCAGTCTTATCAGAATCTTCGCTGGGTACATCTATCCGAAGGTATATTTTCTGACGTAGCGGCTGATTTGATACCATTGTGGACCCATCTCCATCGATTGACAACTCATGAAGATTTTGTACAGAAGTGTATGACACACAAGACCTTCCTTTTGTTATAAACCACGTATTTCAGAGTCAATATGTAAAAGAATGTCATACCCATGAAATATACATAACTACAACACTTTATTGTCGTTGTTGTGCAGATTTTTAACGCTACCAGGCACCCGAGGCAAACGGAGGCAGCGGCGATTGTGTTATGTACATATGTTTGTAGATGATTTTATGAATATTTTGGTTGTCAATGCAGCATTATTGGGAAATCGATATGGTAAGGGTTGAAAATGAGTAGTTACGCATTAGAGCTGTAAGTTTTGTTTTTATTTATTTAGATTGTATGCGTAACCACCCATTTTCGACCCTTCTCGTGGTGATTTCTCAACAATGTTGCATAGACAAGCAAAATTTCCATAACACAAATAATCATGTGTGTCTATCGTGTATGCGTAATGATATGCTGAACTTCTAGCAAAGCGCAAAATTAAATAAAGGACAATAAACACCACGAATTTCCACGTGTTTTCTATGGCTTTCGGTACACCTTCAACACGCGAAAAATAATTCAGCCAATATGCGTGAAGTAGGTAGTCTGAGATTTACTCCACAGACGCCAATATCAGTTGAATGTAATTCCCCGTTTTTCATATAATTTCCTCTAAACATTTATATCGCTCATAAAACATAAAAAATGCAAAGTTTGTTTACTTTTTTGAGTCATCGAATGCCTAACCGATGTCGCTCTAATTGTTTCACGTTCTTAACCGATGATTACGCATTCATTCGTTTGGTAGGCGTGTAATGACTCCATGCAAAGCATCAGCTGCAGTTTTAATAGTAACCGTTAAAGCGCTGAGCAAATTTGAAGCAGACGACATTCTAAAATTGATTTTATTATGTGTCTGCACTCCACAGACAGCGAAACACAGGGCTAGCATGCGCATTTCCACTGTGTGATCAAACTGTTTGGCATTCGACTACAAACTGTTGGGACCCTGTATAAAAATCAGTCACAATGACTAGTTATAAAGGTTCCACTAATTGTGGCACATCATTGTTAATCTGGATTAACCCATACACTCTGGGTAATATTTTTAGCAGACGACATTTTGAAATATTTTTGTTATTTTTCCCAGAAAACAAGTTTTGACATTTCATTCAAATTGTCCCCAATGGAGACAATTGTCCTACTTCAATATAAAAAAAATATTTAAACTTGGTTTTCACATGTAAGCTGTCCATTGTAGTTTGTTTACTCTTCCTTTTGGTTCCGTTGGTAAGCTATTCAGTGAGTGTGGTTATTCCTAGACATCGCATTACGAAAACACGCCTATTCAAATATATATATGAAAATTTTACCACCAAAGGAAGAAAATTTTCAGATAAAAAGATTCTGATATTTTTCATATTTCTGCTCAGAACATAGATTGTGGGTACTCCGCCTCGAGGAGGCGGTTCTAACGAGTACCTACAATCTTGCTTTTGAGCGGAAATAAGAAAAATAATGCATACCCCTGTAAACCCCAGTTTTACTATATAAAAGTGTGGTTTAAGGGGGTCAAAATTATATAGTCATGTTTTCGTGATGGTCTTTTCCATTTCAGTGTATGTATTACAGAAATGTATTAAATTGCATCGATAATATTCTGATAAGAAATAATTACTTCAGAAAATGGCACGCATTTTCTACATGACCGCATCGTGTGCAGTTCGGGCTGAAAAGTATGTTTCAGAGAACAGATGACCATTCAAGGCATTAGAACTAGTTTAGAGCCATGAGTGATAACTTTGACTTTAACGGCTGCTAGATGAATAAAATACACGAGGACAGCAATTATCGACAGTCAGATTATATTTGAAAGCAGCTACAGTATTAGAGAAATTATCCTGAGAAAACATATTCCAGTCCTGTAAAACAGAGAGGAGACATCACGAAAACATACCTATATAATTTTGACCCCCTTAAACCCCACCTTTATATAGTAAAACTGGGGTTTACAGGAGTTTCATTATTTTTCATATTTCTGTTCAAAACATAGATTGTGGATATTCGTTAGAACCGCCTCGCTGAGGCGGTTCTAACGAGTACCCACAATCTATGTTTTGAGCAGAAATATGAAAAATATTAGAGTTTTTTATCTGAAAAGTTTCCGCTTTTGGAGGTAAAATTTTCTATATATTTGAATAGGCGTGTTTTCGTTATGAATAATTTGAAGTAGTTGATTATTTGCATAAATCATTTGTATATCATCTACATTGCATAGACTATATCTTATGGAAGTACTGATGTATTTACAAAGATTAAAAAGTTATATATCAGAAGATCAACCGCTGAATGTAACGCCTGGTATATAATTGATGTACGTTGGTCTTTAGAAACTATTACAACATTCAGACTAACTGACGACGTTGTAATACAAGCATGTTCCTGATTAGAAGAACAAAGTGTCATTTTTTACACCAGAGCACACGCTTACATGTTTGCCTTAACGACTTGTCCATAAATCTATATATCAGGGTTTCGCTGAATAACTGATCATAAAAAAAAACGGAACGTTCGTTGATAAACAATTTTTCTCTTGAGATTTTAATTGGTTGAAAAAGTCATGACCTGCTGCGTTTAAAACCTTCAGTATACTGTAGGTGACAAATGTGCTTCCTTCTTTAATTGCACGAAGGTGAATCTGGCGTGAACTGGATTGAGTTGGCGTCTGAATATTGATGTCTATGATCGTTGTTCATCTTGCGACTTTCTTTTCCTATGGCTCTTGTATCGTGCTTCTAGATTATTACTTGTTATTATTTTGAGTTTTACTATGATATTTTACTGATGAATAATAGGTCCCTACGCCAACCGAAAACATATTTGTTAGTTTCAGCTGCATTAATATTAAGGGTGATGCCTCGATCGAGTATAACTGGTTTAAATCCTAGCAACTACCCGCTCCCAGTAATTGTTTCTGATGCCCGTTCCAAGGTGGTAACTCTGTTGTGGTTCTTGGTTTGTATGTCGGTATTGAAGCTGAGTAGCTGTGTCTTAACATTGAGGTCCTCATCTCGTCTTCTTTCAGTGCATCACGAAAACATGCCTATATAATTTTGACCCCCATAAACCCCACTTTTATATAGGAAAACTAGGGCTTACAGGGAATACATTATTTTTCTTATTTCTGTTCAAACACATAGATTGTGGGTACTCGGTAGACCACCGCGTCGAGGCGGTTCTAGCGAGTACCCACAATCTATGTTTTGAGCAGAAATATGAAAAATATCAGAATTTTTTATCTGAATTTTTTCCTTTTTTGGTGGTAAAATTTTCATTATATTTGAATAGGCGTGTTTTTGAAATGGCCTCGGGAAGGCTTGCTTTGTAGTAGTGATCTTTCCTTGGTGTTATTATTTTATTTAATAAGTGATCGTAAACATACCTATATAATGTTGACCCACTTAAACCCAATTTTTATATAGTAAAACTGGGGTTTACAGGGGTATACATTATTTTTCTTATTTATTCTCTAAAACATAGATTGTGGGTACTCGTTAGAACCGCTTCGATTTACCCTGGCTCGTTTACCCTGGATGATTCGAACTCTTTTTTTCAGTCCCTACAAAGTCCTCCCAATAGCTCAAGAGAACATATATTTAGGGATTTTTCTTATTTTATCATGGAATTGTATGTCGTGTGTATCATTAGAATCGCCTCATCGAGGCGATTCTATTGAGTACACTCAACATACAATCATTGTGTAGAAAATTGAAAAGATTTCCCTAAATTATCGCTATTTGCTTCCTGAACTGGTGCCATAATTAACCCTCAGTGGCTCGAACGAATTTCCATGGTCCCAAAGATGTCCGAGCCATTGAAGTTCGACTGCACATGTAGCTCATAGGTCTGCATACGCCCCCTAGCACCGACTTAAGTGGAACTTGATTTTGTAAGACACAAGAATCTACTCAATAACTCCAAGCAAAATAAAAATAAACACTGCACTATGGTGAAGTTCTGGGAGGCGTTTTATAAACCTCATAAGTCAGGCGGCTGCAATAAGTACAATAACTGGCGGGTACCATGCAATCATTCTTGTCCAACTGAGAATCACAATCCGTGAAAAACGACGCGGTAAACTCTCTAAAGGATTGTTCTGTAGCAAGACAATGCAGGTGTCTACTATTCAATGGATGCTGTAGAGCGAAGCGGGTATGAAATGATACAAAATCCCATCTGTTCGCTCATTTGGCTCCTACTGACTACTTTTTGTCCCCGAACTTAAAACAAGTCCTCCCAGAGGGGCTACAATTGCTCACCTGAGGAGCAGTCAGCTGAAGGTATGAATATCATTTGAAATTTCAAGTGACCATCAGAGATGTTTTTGCCCTAGGGTTATTCTTATGCATACTTAAAACAAGTCGTCCCAGAAAGCAATAATCGCTCACCTGAGGAGCAGTTAGCTGAAGGTATGAATGTAACTCGAAATTCCTAGCGACCATCAGAGATGTTTTTGCCATAGGTTTATTCTTATGCATACATAGTTAAGACAAACACGTCCTTTGTTTGAAGGTTTTCAAAATGTCCCTTATTGATTGAGAACCAGGTGCCCGAAAACGAACTTGCCCGAGCTTTTATGCCTGTCCTGATTATCAGCAGCTTTGATGGTGATTCGATAAAAAAAATGAACGCGCTAGCATGGAGACACTATTTTCCCATTATAAGTTTATTGGACGTTTTTTAGATGCTCAGGGGCAGCTAACTCTGTAGACAATGGTCCGATCTGGCCGAAATTCACACTCGTCTGAGATATTATGCAAGCCTAAAAAGGTTCGAATCAAAAGCAACCGAGAAAAGGTGGAGCTATCATTTCCCCATTATAAGCTAATAGGGGCTTTCTATTGCCATGGAAACCAGCATTTTGATCCAATCTGACCCCAAAATCTTACGCAGCCTTTCCCCTACCTTAATAATGCTACTCTTGAAATTTGATCAAGATTGGCTGACTGGCTTTAGAGAAATTCAAGTTCAAAAGTGTGAAATTTTCGTCACTCATGGGTAAATAAGGTCAAAGTGAGTATTCTGATCCGGCCCGATATCGAACTCATCATAGCTTTTATGCCTGTTCTGGTTACCAGCAACTTTGATAATGATTCGATCAAAAATGAATTAGCTAGCATGGAGACACCATTTTTTCCCATTATAAGTCAATGGGAATTTTTTAGACCGAAATGGCAGCTAACTCCGTAGTCAGTGGTCCGATCTAACAGAAATTTGAACTCTTCCAAGAATTTATGCATGACCTCATTACCTGCCAAGGAAAAAGGATTGGGTCAAAAACACCCGAGAAAAAGTGGAGACAAAATTTCCCCATTATAAGTCAATGGGGGTTTCTGTTGCCATGGAAACCAATGTTTTTGTCCAATCCGCCCCAAAACCTTATGCAGCATTTTTCCTGCCCCAGTGATGCTACACATAAAATTTAATAAAAATTGGCCAACTGGCTGCAGAGATATTTAAGTTCAAAAGTGGAATTTTCGCCACTTAAATAACTCCAAAATGAGTGATCTGATTCGGCCCAAAACCAAACTCGACTGAGCTTTTAAGCCTATCGTGATTAAAGCAAATTTGATGATGATTTGATCACATCTGAAAGATCTAGAATGGAGACTCCATTTTCCCATTATAAGTCTATGGGAAAATATTTAGACGCTCAAAGGCAGCAAACTCCGAAGCCAATGGTCGATCTGGCTAAAATTCCTCGTTACCTGCAAGAATAAAATGCATCGGATTAAAAGTAGCCCAGAAAATGTCGAGATACCATTTTCCCCATTATAAGTCAATGGGGGCTTTCTGTTGCCATGGACACCAGAGTTTAAATTCAATCTGCCATAAAATATTATGCAGCCTTTCTCGAACTCGTCCAAGATTTTATGCATGGCTCCGTTACATGCAAGTATAAAAAGGATCTGATAGAAACAACCGAGAAAAGGTGGAGATCTCTTACTTTTATTTTTATCAACAATTTAAACTTTTGACTTTCAACTTCGGAACCTCTCTAATGTGATCGTGCAAAGTTTCTAGCGCGTGGTTCAATAAATAAAAAGCGTTAATATATTATTTGCGAGTAAGACAAAAACAAATGCTTCAAATATTCAGAATTCGGACAAAGATCCTAATGCGCCACTTCATTAAATAGAAAGGGAAAATCGAGGGGATAAGCGGGAGACAGAAATTTTGAGCAAGCTCATGATGAGGCTAAATTACTGTCAAATTATTATGTTCCTTTCGCGATTATTATTTTGGTCATCTCTTTGTATAAATATTCGTTTAACTTTTGGAATTGTTTGTCTCTCGATGTGCGTGCGTCAAACAGATGAATATATATTAACCCTTTATCGATGAACTTCTATAATGGACTCTTCCACCTTTGAATTTAGGCACTTCCACTATTGCAAACAGGGCTGCATACAGGGATGTCAGCCAAAACTATAAAACAGAATGGCAAACAGTGTAGATAGTGATGAAATGGATCGTTACACTCTTTCCAAAGGTACCTGTTTTGGTCTGATTAGCTTATGCGTCAGATTTCTTGGAAGCATTGGATTTGATTTCTGCGGCCCTACTTGAAATGCTGTATAAGACTTATATAACCATTTCAACGATATTTTATTTATAACGGGCCAACAAGGTAGTGCTTTTATATACAACGTTGCTTTCCTGCCACTAACATACTCAACCCAGGGTAGTTCGATATTCGAGTTACGTGCTATAATGACTGGGCAACGATCCTACGAAATCTGGGCCCAGTTGTTCAAAGCGTCGTTAGCTTAACGAGCTCGTTAGTGGTCAAAATGTTAACTGTTCTAGTAAGTACAGCATATTTTTTTATTCAAATTTTATGACATAAATACATATATTTGACAAAAACAAATATACATAAATGCCAAGGGATTGGATGTAGGCTAGGCCTATATTTATCCTCTCTCTCAGTCTAATTCACAGGTATTTTTGCTGAAAAAATGTGAGTAGCTTTTGCAAATGCAAAAGCTACTCATATTTTTTAAGCAAAAATATTAGTGTATATGCCATATTTAATGATCGAAGTTTTAACGATATGCTAACTAACGACATCGTTAGTTTTGAACAACTGGGCCCAGACAAATTAGTCTACTAACATTCTGTTACATGACGAAACAAACACCTCCACATGCCGGTCCAGACAAACTTCCGTGTTAGAACTGAATTTCGCCTTTGCCCATTTTAACTCCCCCATATTATATATTGGAAGAGTCGAATTTCAATTTATGGTATGTTAGGCTATGTGATTTAGATATTTCTAGAGAAAAAATGCTAAATTATTTTGCAAACAGTTGAAACCTTTTCAGACGCCGCATTCAGTGGTGTCTGATCTGGGTCTGCACTGTTTGCAAATTACTCTTTTGGGGATCTCCATACTAAAATGGGTTAAAATTGCTCATTAATAAAAAGAGTGCCTTCGGGAGATTTGCGGACAGCGAAATCCCAGGTCAGCCAGCGCATCCGCGCAGTCTGATCAGCGCCTTCGCGTACTGAATTATTGGAGACAGTAGAATGTCAATATATAGCAGAGCACCTTATCTGATTGTGCAACTTAACTGGTTGATTTGAATTTTTATTGTTCGTGTATGTTAAGAAGACCCGAATGCATTCGTTTTGCACTACCATTTTGATAAGACTTCCTCAGCAAAAGTAAAGCGTCGTAACAACGTCGCATCGACGACGTCATTATGTCGTCGTTACAACATTGTATGCTTACTGGGCCCAGCGGTCACGCAACGTTGCATTGACGTTGATGTGACGTTGTATGAACGCCACGCGCCCGTTTATATTGGAAGATCTGAAGCAGCTATTATTACTTTTATCTTGGTCATAGCTTGACTCGCATTTTCAGGCCGTCTCTATTCGATTACTTGGTGCTTATTATAGCTCAAAGTAAGAAGTAGATCAGCTCTTGCAGTGATTTGTTGAGTAATAATTTACTGATTGGAGGTCAGTTGTAAAGCAGATCAAATCACGAGCGAGGAGCGCGAGTAATTTATCTGTTTTCAACTGACCGACAAACTGTTATTTATTACTTAATAAAGCACGCACAAGAACTGATCTATTTCGCTTCTAACACACAGAAAACGACGAAAAAGTAAATTATTTCCACCAGAGTTTCCGCCATCGCAAAAAGAAATCTCTCTTACAGTTTAGGCTGCAACGCTGATATTTACATGCATTTCGAACATTGTTGATTCGAAAAAAAAAAAAACAACGTTACACTGTCTAACGTCGTGACAACGAAGACTGACGCCAGCAAAGTGTCAAATGACATCAGACCGGCGCCAGATAGCGTCTCGCGCTTCCGCCCAGTGATTTGTTCTAGAATAAATCATCAGTTTTCTCCATTGCCTATATAGGCGCGCTGTGTTAGAATTATATGTATATATATATATATATATATATATATATATATATATATATATATATATATATATATATATATATATATATATATTTGCAACCAACCAACATTGTCATTTTTTTCTTATTTTCTTATTTCTTCATTTAATTTGCAACTCGGAGTCATGCGATTCTAATGGATAACCGCCATCTCCATTTTTATTGACGTATCGGTTGTTTGCACTCAGTAAAGATAACACAAGCTGGCCTTCAATGGAAAAAAAAATTCAGAATAACTACCCGAAAAGTACCACAATTTGTTACGGTATAGATTTGAAAAAAAAAATTCTTTGTTGCACACGAAACCACTGTATAGCAAACTTTTACGGTAGCCCATACTTGACGTATGTATATATGCGTTTCAAACGTGCTATATTTTCTTGCTGGTGCATGGTTCTGTTGAAACCAAAGCAAATTTCAATAGCATGTATGTGTTCTATGCATCCTGTATCTACATTTATTTAAATTTAAAGCTTACGTATCTAAACTGGACACATGTAATGTTGTGTACTCTACGTAAACACCCGAAAACGCATATTTCGTTTCCTCCTGTATATATATATGAGTTAACAAAAGCCAACGCTTTCCTCACATATGAGTGCAAAAATGTCAAAGAAACACATTCGCGTTGAAAATGACGCGATTATTAATCCAATATGGCTGCTATCACTTTCAATTACGGGAACCTATTTCAAGCGGCTATTCTATACACGCTCAGAGGATCGCTTTCAAATACATGTAGTGCCATGTCCGTACTTCCGTTTCATAAAATGATTTTTTATTTCCGTACAATGCGGAACCGTTAACACGGCGCTGAAAATGACATGCACGTAAAAGCCGTAATACGTGTTCTTTTATATGAAGACGTATTCAGAAATGTGTATAGAAGCAACTTTTGTGTATAAAGCAACATAAGTTACTGCTTCTGTATAGCTGTTGAATATGTGTAGCAATATCTAAAGTAGATGGAGCTCTCAAGCCCTGGTTGGCAATCCATCTAGGAGCTGGCAATTCCAAACAAAAATAGCCATCAGAGGAGATGGCAAATCCGCCGACCAACCCGCCTTTTCTAAATTTAGTGTATTTTAATTAATATCATGGAAATATTGAAATAGGGCAAAGTAAAAAGATGCAAAGATAGTATGAAATGTGACCAAAATAATAAGTGAAAACAATAATAGGTGTACTGCTAATGATTTTATTTTGCGTGTTCTTTTATTTATTTATTTATTTATTTATTTATTTATTTTATTTATTATTATTATTATTTTTGTCAAAGTCATCTAATAGTTACTTCTGATGTGATAATTTATACAGGATACACAATATTTGCAAATACACTGAATTTGCATTAGGAAAACACGCCTATTCGAATATATTGAAAATTTACGACCAAAAAAGGAAAATTTTCAGATAAAAAATTCTAATATTTTTTCGAGGCGGTTCTAACGAGTACCCACATTCTATGTTTTGAGCAGAAATATGAAAAATAATGTATACCCCTGTAGACCCCAGTTTTACTGTACAAAAGTGGGGTTTAAGGGGGTCAAAATTATATAGGCGTGTTTTCGTGATGGTGAGTGTACATATTCAGAAATAATAGCAAATATAAATGCTTTGTAAAGGTAAAGGAACTTGCTGTATGTTTAATGGGGTAAAAAATCAACAGAGTAAAAGTTGTCCTTCTTGCAAGCTACACACCTTCTTGACCTGATATATGTCCCTACCAAACATTATCAAGTTATCTCAAAAAGTATGGGAGTTATGGCCTGCACAAGATTTCGGCATCAGGAGAGATAAGTACATAATGGAGAAAGTGAGAGTACACTTGAACACGACACGCCTACTGGTCCTTATCTATGCCTCTACCAAACATTAACAAAGTATTTCAAACCACATACTCGAGAATAATTTGGCTTAGAAATTCATTCAGGGAGGTAATAGAAAACAACCACAGCAGAGGTTGTCTTTCTTGCATGTGACATACCTACTGGTCGTTACCAATGCCTCTACCAAACATTATCAAAATATGTGAAAGGGTATCAAAATTATGGAGCGCACAAGATTTTGGCTTCAGGGGAGATAACTACATAACAAAGAAGAAAGTAAGAGTTGTCTCTCTTGCACGTGACACGCCTACTGGTTCTCCTCTTCATTTCTACTAAATATTATTATATTATCTCAAACAGTATGGGAGTTATGGCCTGCACAAGATTTTGGCTTTAGGGGAGATCACTTCAAAACGAAGAAAGTGACTTGTCTCTCTTGCACACGACAGACCTACTGGTCCTCTTCATTTCTCGCAAAAATTATCAAAATATGTCTAAGGGTATCAAAGTTATAGAACACACAAGATTTTGGCTTCAGGGTAGATAACTACATAACGAAGAAATTGAGAGTTGTCTCTCAAGGGAAGATGACTACTTAACAAAGAAAGTGAGAGTTGTCTCTCTTGCATGTGACATGCCTACTGGCCCTCCTCTTTATTCCTACCAAATATTACCAAAATATGTATCTAAGGGTATTAAAGTTATGTAATGCACAAGGATGAGTAAAATTTCTGCTTCAGGGAGATAATTACATAACAAAAAATAAAGTGAGAGTTGTCTCTCTTGCACGCTACACGCCTTCTGGTCTTCCTCTTCATTTCTACCAAATATTATAAAATTATCTCAAACAGTGTGGGAGTTATGACCTGCACAAGGTTTCGACTTCAGGGGAGATAACTACATAATGAACACAGTGAGAGTTGATTCTCTTGCACGCGACACGCCTATTGGTCCTCCTCTTCATCCCCATTAAATATTACCAAAATATGTCTAAGGGTATCAAAGTTATGAAGCACACAAGGATGAGTCTACAATTTCTGCTTCAGGAGAGATAACTACATAACAAATGATGTGAGAGTTGTCCCTGTTGCACGCAACACAATCTCTGGTCCTCCTCTTTATTCCTACCAAATATTATCAATTATCTCAAACAGTATGGGAGTTATGGCCTGCACAAGTTTTCGGCTTCAGGGGAGATAACTACATAATGAAGACAGTAAGAGTTGTCTCTCTTGCACATGACCTGGTCCTTCTCTATATTCCTACCAAATATTAGCGAAATATATCTAAGGGTATCAACATTATGGAGCGCACAAGGAGTCTACAATTTCTGCTTCTGGGGCGATAACTACATAATGAATAAAGTGAGAGTTGTCTCTCTTGCACGCAACATGCCTACTGGTCCTCCTCTTCATCCCTACCAAATATTATCAAATTATCTCAAATAATATGGATGGTATGGCCTGAACAAGATTTCGGTTTCAGGGGAGATAACTATATAACGTAGAAAGTGAGAGTCGTTTCTCTTACACGCGACACGCCTACTGGTCCTCCTCTACATTCCTACCAAATATTATTGAAATATGTCTAAGGGTATCAAAGTTATGGAAATAACAATGATGCATCTACGGATGGACGGACGCCATGCTGATCGCTATATGCCCCGAACCTATCGGTCGGGGGATAAAACTCTGCATATCTGGATATGCCTATTCCAGTTATGTTAAGTCTGCTTCGGCAGCTGGGGCGAAGGAAATTATTACTATGATACAACGGCTCAAACGGCGTTGCAGCAGCATGTTGTGGAGCATGGAGAGCATGACAAGGCACAACAGAAGTCATGGTCATCCACTGCATCCGAGCTTAGCTCCAGATGTCCTGACGGTGTCTTGCCTCTGGATCCAGCTAGGTCAGGACGAGAGAATGAGTTAGACTCTGCACGCCTCACCCTCACTATAATCCAATTCACAGCGCATATCATCTTAATCAGCAACACACAGTCACAGCAAGCATACCTATGCATAAAGTCATACAAAAGCCCTGTGGCGATAGGCCAGCAGCGAAGCAGCAGATGATGAAACACTGGATGTTGTAGTTGCGGACCTGCACACAGGCGACTTTGTTCTATACGGTCGCTTTCCTTAAGAATGAAGCAGTACAGGGAGTTCGGCAGCCGAACTGAGCGACTGAGCAGACCTTTTTAGGATCGCACTGCTCACTCCCTTAGCATGGGGGAGGGGTTAGAAAAGGTGCCCTAAACAATTTGCCGGCTTCAAAACTCCTGGCTGGTTAGCCGCGATCAGTGGAAGACAAAAAGAAGACAAAGGTGATACCTTTAACCATCGGCGCATTGAATGTGCGCACTGTAATGGACAGCGCTGGTTCTGACAGACCTTAGCGAAAAACAGGTCTAGTTGGTAGAGAACTTGACCGATACAAAGTCGAGATTGCAGCTCTGAGTAAGACTCGCCTTGCAGAGGAAGGGCTTTCAAAAGAAAGTGCTGGTTACACTTTCTTCTGGACACAAGGAAGAAGAGCGGCGTGAAGCAGGAGTAGAATTCACCATCACGTCACACCTCGTCAGCAAGCTCTCAAGACTTCCAAAAGGCATAATGACGGCCTGGTGACTCTGAAACTTCCTTTATCTGGCAAGAGGCATGCAACTTTATGCACCCACAATGACCAACCCAGATGAGGTCAAAGGCAAGTTCTATGAAGATCTGGTTTCTGTGGTTTCTGCAGCACCCCGGACAGACCAACTCATCCTCCTCGGGGACTTTAATGCCAGAGTGGGCACAGACGACCAAACCTGGGAAGGAGTGATTGGGGCTGACGTAGTAGGGAAGTGCAACAGCAATGACCACCTCCTTTTCAGGAAGTGTGCAGAGTATAAACTACTGATCACCAACACAGTCTTCCGTCTACCAACTCACAGAAAGACATCATGGATGCACTCTAAAATCCAAACACTGGCATTTAATTGACCATGTCATAGTGTGAAGAAGGGACATACAGGATGTCAGAGTGACAAAGAATATGTATGGTTCACACTGTTGGACAGATCGCAGGCTTGTTGTCAGCAAACTCAACCTGCGCATTCAGCCTGTACGACGAGCGCAAGGCAGAAAAGTGCCAAAGAGATTGGATGTCTCCAAGCTGAAACAAGACAGAAAGACGCAAGCATTCGTCAATGATATCTGCAGCCGTTTAGATGCACTGGAACACAGTTCAGAAGATGTATATGAAAGCTGGACAGTCTTCAGAGACACCGTTCACTCTTCAGCAATGGATTTCCAAGAGCAGTATCTCACAAACACCAAGACTAGTTTGATGAGAGTGACAAAGAAATCCAGGGACTCCTTGAAGAGAAACACCAAAAACGCATAGCTCAGTGATACCAGCTTAGTATCTAGTATTCAAACATATGTAAGACAGTCAAGACTAGGCTCAGAGACATGCAGGACTCCTGGCTGAGCAAAACGGCTGATGAAATCCAGTCCTTTGCAGACAGAAAGGATATGTTCTTGGATGCACTTAAGACAGTATATGGTCCCCAGAGCTCAGGAACCACACCACTCCTTAGTGCAGATGCAACTAGTCTTCTGACTAACAAGGAAGCAATCTTAAAAAGATGGGCTGAATACTTTGATGGTGTCCTTAATCGGATATCATCTATCAATGATGAAGCTATCAACAGACCCATAGGTGGAATGTAATCCGCTGCTTGATGAGTTCCCAACCGTCTCTGAAACAGAGAAAGTAACAAAATTCCTGTCATCTGGCAAGGCTCTAGGATCAGATGCAATACCAGCAGAGATCTACAAAGCAGGTCCTACAGTTGCAGAGAAACTGACAGAGTTATTTCACATTATATGGAGAAAAGAAGACATCTCTCAAGAATTCAAGGATGCAACAATTATTCAAAAGGAAAGGGAATCCTCAAGTATGTGACAATCATCGAGGCATCTCTTTATTGTCAATTGCTGGGAAGACCCTTGCTAGAGTCCTACTGAATCGATTGAATGAACACCTTGAACAATCAGGGCTTCTACCAGAATGCCAGTGTGGATTCAGGAAAGACAGAGGAACAATAGACATGATCTTTACAGCAAGAGAGCTTCAAAAGAAATGCCAAGAACAGAATGTGGACCTCTACATGACCTTTGTCGACCTTCCCAAAGCGTTTGACACAGTCAGTTGTGATGGACTTTGGAAAATTATGACAAAGTTTGGCTGTCCTGCCAAATTCATAGCAATGGTGCGGCAGTTCCACGATGGTATGTATGCTTGCAAGGGTCCAAAGTGAGGGCGAGTTTTCTAATCCATTCCCTATGACAAATAGAGTAAAGCAAGGCTGTGTACTAGCTTCAACACTGTTCAGCATGATGTTTTCTGCCATGCTTACAGATGCTTTCTAGGATGGTGACAATGGTAAACCTATTAGGTATCGCTTTCCTATGAAACTTTTCAATCTAAGAAGGTTGCAAGCTAAATCCAAGGTGCAGACAGAGGTGCTAGATGAGTTCCTCTTTGCTGATGACATGGCAAAGGGTGCTCCAACAGAAGAGAAAATGCAAAAAGGTTTGGATCAAGTATCCGACTCATGTGACCGCTATTATCTCACAAACAGCATAATAAAAGACTGAGGTAGTATATCAGCCAGCACCTGGAAAGCCTTACAAAGAGCATGCCATCACAGTGAAAGGTCAACGATTGTAAGTGGTAGACAAGTTCACTTACTTTGGAAGTACATTGTCTAGAGTTGTGCCTTTGGTGATGATGTCAGTGCCAGGATTGCCGAAACTAGTGAAGCATTTGGCCGACTACGTGGAAGTGTTTGGGACCGATGTGGAATCAGACTTGACACAAAGCTGAAAGTATACAGATCCGTGGTGCTGCCAACACAATTATATGCATGCGAAACTTGGACAGTTTACCAACGATATGCCAAAAGACTGAACCACTTCCATACAAGCTGTCTTTGAAAACTTCTAATGATCAAGTAGCAAGACAGGATTCCAGACACAGAGGTCCTGAAAAGAGCAAGGATGCAGAGTGTAAATACTCTTCTGAAATTGGCACAGTTAAGATGGACAGGCCTTGTTACCAGAATGCCTGATGAACGGTTGGAGAACTACAAATAGGAACACGCTCCCATGTTGGTCAGAAGTCGCGCCACAAGGACACCCTCAAAGCCTCCCTTAAAGACTTCAACATACCAACAGAGTTGTGGGAACAGATTGCACAAGATCGAACAAAGTGGCGAGGCCTCATAAAAAGGGGTGCTGGCGGATACGAAGCAAAATGATTCAGCGAAGCCGAGCGGAAACGTGCTCAGCGGCAAGACAGAGCTATGGCATCACCAACAAAACTTTCTTCCTCAGACCTCTCTTGTGCTATCTGCAACAGGCAGTTTAGAGCTAAGATTGGTCTCATCAGCCATCTTAGAACACACAAATAATAACACTTTACGCATTTGATTAGGTTTGCTCATTGTCAGTAATGACAGACGAACTTTATTATCATAGAAGCAACTGTCGCAGAAACATTCATGCCGCGCGACTTTCTACAATAAAGGCTGTTTAGATTTCTGCTGAATTATATTTGATGGCATTTCTATCTGTAGCATATAAAATATGCATTTTGACTGCTAATATATGCTTTGTTTCGTTGGTCAATGAAGCCTTAACCAAACAAAAGATGTCAGAAGGTCAAATATATCTTGACAAAACATTCTGAAGATGAAGAGCTTACCCTCTGTCAAATGAGTATATGATGACATCATTGTGTTACATTACATAGTTTTACTGGTTAGAAAAGTGTGCGAAGTTTCGTTGCATACTTGTTGGTATTTCATTTATTTCTCCAATATATCTGTTAATTACTTATATATGGATTTTTATCATATAACGTCGCTGTTTTTCAGGGATAATGTGTTATAAAAATCGTATGACTACACGTTACATAACATTTTGGCGAGTGCCTGTGACATTACAATGATGTCCGTGACAATTTTGCGTTTCTATTGAAATAATGTCTACTTTAAAAACGATAAAGTCCGGTTTTAAAAGGTCAGATGAACAGAATCTTACATTCATGGTCATTTCATATGAAATTTTATGAAACTCACCGACGACGGCTCGTTTCATAAGTTCCATATGATATGAACACTAGTGTAGGATTTTCGATTTGCAATATGTATTGGTGTGTATAATATATAAAAGTCTATAATGTTTGATGTCTTAATATGATGTATTTCATTTTCGTTTACAATGAAGCTTCCAATGAATTGAAAATATTAGCAAATAATAGACATGATCAAAGAGAACACAACTAATGCAGGGCTTGATTGTCGTTTATCTTAGGTCGGGTGAAAACCCCACAAAGTCGGAAGCAGCTTCTATAAAAAAGACTAATACTGTTCACGGGGATGTTAAACCTAAAAAAAAAAAAAAAAAAAAAAAAAAAAAAGTATGTGACATAATCAAATGTGTATTCTTTTATATATTGTTACTCACTAGTATGTATCTTTGCTTGCTCGAATTGAGTAATCACAATTATACAGAACTTATTTTGAAATAATTATTGTGTAAAGTACCATTTGTTCAACGTTTCTTTGTTTGTGTATTATCTAGGAAGGTCTTATGTGTCACGGGGTTTTCCGAAGCTAATAGTTTAATAAAACATGAAACATAAAAAGGAAAAAATGACAAAAAACAATACAAAAGAAAAGAAAAACAAATTAATAAAAAAATGTGGTGGGGATATCTGTTGCAGAATTCTTTTGCAGACAACAAGCACATTCATGACACGAGACAAAAACCAATTTCGTTTCTCAAAATACAATTTAAGAGAAACTGATGATGACTCATGGATGAGAAGAAATAGTTTGTTACGACACGTTTTGCAGAGTAAGTCTTACTCGTACCGTGTACTGACAAGTATTTTGACATAATTCGTCAAGAGCTTCGAACCGAAAGACATAAAATCTGGGGGCACCTATGTTCGTGGGTGCATCCTTAATTAACTACTGAGATACATATAGTGACGTTTTGTTTTATATAGGTGCCTATGGGCGTAGGTAATCTTAGAGATTGTCAATAATCCAGAAGAGCTTTATGGGACTTTATGAATGGACTGGTTCAGCGTTATTTTTCCATGGACTGCTAAACATTTTGAAAACCAAGTATAAATTTCACAAACAAGCTGGGTCTATGCTTAGCACACATTGTGTTCTAAGTGTAGCCAAGCTTTTTATGAAAGCTAACAGTTGTGATACTATACGGCTGGCTATTCTCGAATGCACACTTTATCTTGTATACTTTATCTGTAGTTTTGTGTTTTGTTTTCTCTAAAGGGCACCTCACTACCGTTATGAAGTCGAACGTCAATGACTCTTTGGGACCATGATTTTTTCTTTCTAGGCGTGTGGAGTTCGAGCCTTTGGGGATAATTTAGGATTGTTTCTTAAAGGTCTTCTATAAAAATAATGGTACGTTGAGTGTTCTTGGTGAGGCGATTCTAATAAATACACATAACATTATTTTCAATAACAACATTTCCCTAAAATATCTCTAAATATTTGCTTCCTTGCGCTATTTGAAATATTTCCTAGGGACTCAAAGTTTGAATCAACCACGGTAAACGAGCCATCGGTATTCATGTCATTGTAGTTTGAATGTATCGTGCTTGTGCATGCAAATTATATCTTGATGTGTGTAATTTCGCTCAAAGGCGATGCTTAATAATAAAAAGTAAATTAAAAGAATATTAATTTAAAGCACGCGATTGAGTAGTTTCTCAGTCATTTACAGTTTTGCAATCATTGAAATACGAAAGGCGATATGCTAATGTAATGGAACTGATGTCTTTCAGCGGTAACTATTGACTGACATGAAATGTCACTGCTTTCAGGGTTGCATTAATGATCTGATCACATGATGAATTAAGATAATCTTCTTGGATTGTTTTGGCGTTTTTACATCTAATACAGGCAAAGCTTGCAGAACAAAATGTATGCATTAACTCTTTCACTGCCACAGGCGATAAAAATAGGCTTTTGTAAACAGCATAGATACAGATGAGACGGCTCATATCTGGATCTACGCTGTTTGACATTCAGTTTTTCAACTTTACATATAAACTTCTTTCCAAGCAATAGTTAGTTTAAAAAAAAGCAGACGACAAATTTCGTCTGAAGAGTTAAGGAAAACGATGCACTAACAGGGGAGGCAATCAGTCATGCGCACCGGGAGCCTCACCATGAGAAAATGTATTATCGGGACATATGCGAGCAATAAAGAATGCCGTATTTGCCCTAAGTACTTGGACACCTTAACTCCTTACCATACTTGTCCTATGTTGTTGTTTTTTTTTTTTTTGTTGTTGTTTTTTTTTCTAAAAGTCTTTTTCTACTTGCTGATGTGTCTAAAATAGTGCTGGATGAGTGGCAAACAGTGTACACTCTGATCAGACGCCGCAGATGTCGGCGTCTGATCAGGTTCTACACTATTTGCTCATGCCTATGTGTCCCAATATTTAGGGTTGTTACGGTAGTATAGCAAATTCTCAGGTAGAGTGACAATCACAGAATATAGTCTACCAATGACACGCCAAGAGGAAGAGCAAAATGTACAAAGGCCAAAAAACAAAAGAAAAAAATAAAACAACCAGCTCCCTCTTCACCAACAAGGCAACCACAAAACTAGAAAGTATCCACTAAAGACAATAATAAAACAACGCACAGGACGATACATTAACAAATCCCCACAGCGAGCAGCAACAAGGCTACAACACAAAAATAAAAACTACCAACACCAAAAGAACCGACTTAAAATGATTAGAAGGCCTTATCTGACACCGGACATTCTAATCAGGGCCTTCGCTGCCCGACTATATATCGGGTACTGAAGACAATAATAACAATTTGGTCAGGTCCTTATTAGCTTATTTCGCTTTGCTAACGATCTGGGCCCAGTTGTTCAAAGCATCGTTAGCTTAACAAGCTCATTAGTGGTCAAAATGTTAACAGTTCTAGTAAGTACAATATCTAATTCACGGGTATTTTTGCTGAAAAAAATGTGAGAAGCTTTTGCAAATGCAAAAGCTACTCACATGTTTTCATCAGAAATATTAGCATATATGCCAGATTTAATGATCAAAGTTTTAACAATAGGTTAACTAACGACATCGTTAGTTTTGAACAACTAGGCCTTGGATTTTCATCGTTCGCTAATGCTCCAAAGACATGT
This sequence comes from Anodontia alba, assembly GCA_964016985.1. Lineage (NCBI taxonomy): Eukaryota > Metazoa > Mollusca > Bivalvia > Lucinida > Lucinidae > Anodontia > Anodontia alba. The sequence goes on along the minus strand of OZ024827.1, from coordinate 86,484,918 downwards.
TTACATGGCTTGATTTAGCTATAGTACTGTAACTCCTGTTATATATTATCAGTCAGTTGTGTTTGGAGTCGGCAGATATTTCCAGGTATAATTTTGTTTGCGATACGAAAACATTTAAACTTTAATACAATGTTAATGGTTTCCAGTATCAATGAAAATATAAAGTAGAAAACAAACCGACAATTTGAAGGGAGGACACCTAAAATCGTTTTATTTCTTCTGAAAAGGGATCTAGTCAAACAGTATATATATTGCTTCCATTGATTCAAATTCTTTCCTTTTATAGTAAATCCCTTTTCAGAAGGGAGCTGGCGTGAAGGAAAACAAACGGGAAGTCACAAAAGCTCATCACGAAAACATGCCTATATAATTTTGACCCACTTAAACCACACTTTTATATAGTAAAACGGGTTTACAGGGGTATATATTATTTTTCTTATTTCTGCTCAAAACATAGATTGTGGGTACTCGTTAGAAACTCCTCGTCGAAGCGGTTCTAACGAGTACCACAATCTATGTTTTGAGCAGAAACATGAAAATTATCAGAATTTTTCATCTGAAAATTTTCATTTTTTGGTGATAAAATTTGCAGTATGTTTGAATAGGCATGTTTTCGTAATGTGTATCCCTTGTAAATATGACTGAAACATTATTATAGGTATTAAGTTTCTTTAATACAAACGGGTCTATTTGATTGGCTAGGTCTTCTTTCAGCATCAATCGAAATATCTAATCTTAACAGTGAGTCGTTTGGCCGCTTCAGTATCAAACAGTTCGATTGTTGATTGCCCTGGATATCTGGTACTTGTCTCCCTTACTGTGATCCGTACGTTATGAACAAGCCCAGTCATCTGTAATATTAAAAGAAGCCCAATTATTTGTAACACCAAAACAAGTCCTGACATCTGTAATATCAAAACAAGCTCAGTTATCTGTAATATTTAAACAAGCCCAGTCAACTGTAAGAAATAAAACGAGCTCAGACATCTGTAACATTAAAACAAACACAGTTATCTGTAACATTAAAACAAGCTCAGTCATCTGTAACATTAAACCAAGCCCAATCATCTGCAATATTAACAAGCCCAGTCATCTGTAACATTAAAACAAAACAGTCATCTGTAATATTAAAACAAATTCATTCAACTTTAATACTAAGATAGGCACAGTCATCTATAGCATTAAAATAAGCTCAGTCATCTGTAACATTAAAACTAGCACAGTCATCAGTAACATTAAAACAAATCCATTCAACTGTAATATCAAAACAAGCCCAATCATCTGTAAAATTAAAACAAGTTCAGCTATTAAAACATGTCCAGTCATCTGTAATAGTAAAACAAGTCCAGTCATCTGTAATATTTAAAAAAACAGCCATCGGAAATAATTAAACAAACCCAGTCATCTGAACTATTAAAACAAGCCCAGGTATCTCTACAAGAAACTCAGTTATCTATTCCACAAGCCTAGTAATCGGTAATATTAAAAGAGGTCTAGTCATTTTTATATTACAAAAAGCCCAGTCACCTCTACAACAATCACAATCATCTGTAATATCAAAACACGCCTACAGATCTAAAATATTAAAACAAGTTCAGCCATGTGAGTTATTAAAACATTCTTAATCATCTGTACAAAAGGGACAGTTACCTGTAATATTAAAACAAATCCAGCTATTTTTAATATACCTTATTCGACCTAATTACCGCACTGTGCGCTTAGGTTTTCCAAAAATACTCGAAAACCTTGTGGTAAAATATGTATCTACCTAAAAAGGTAATTGAATGACTCATCAAATGATGTTTATGCGATGATTTGTGTTTGTCTGATTTTCTTTATAAAAACATATGTTGTGGGTATACATTTGAATTGAATCGATAAGTCGATGCAGTTAAAATGTGCCTTTACAAAGAAGTAGATATAAGTACACTAGCTGTAATCTGAAGACTACCCCAGTAAGCATTCTTTATAAATCTTTAGCGGGCCAGCTATAGATTTATAAAGAATGCTAGCTTGGACGGAAATGCTTGACTTGGCGCTTATAGAGGTATGTGCGGTAATTAGGTAGAATGCGGTAATAAATGCAAGTGAATATACCCAGGAAATGCCACAATCACGAAACACAGCCCTTAAAGGTTTATACATTCACGTCAAATTCTAAATGTGCAATACTTTATAACAGATCCGCAATGAGAGAAAATGTACCTTGTAGCATGTGCGCAAAACGAAGGCTCCGTCTTACATTACGAAAACACGCCTATTCAAATATATTGAAAATTTTACCACCAAAAACTGAAAGTTTTCAGATAAAAGCTATGATATTTTTCATATTTCTGCTCAAAACATAGATTGTGGGTACTCGTTAGAACCGCCTCGGTGAGGCGGTTCTAACGAGTACCCACAATCTATGTTTTTGAGCAGAAATAAGAAAGATAATGCATACCCCTGTAAACCCCAGTTTTACCATATAAAAGTGGGGTTTAAGGGGGTCAAATATAGGCATGTTTTCGTGATGGTTCTCCGCTTCCTACTCCACATGAAGAAACTTTTGCATCCTTGACTTGGCAAACTGAGCCAAGTGAATATTCTGGTCAAACTGCGCGAATACTAGGTGCACATGTCCAAAGGTATGTTTTCTGATTCTAACACTGCGGTCGGCTCAGTTATTTAACTATAGATATGTTAGAATAATAGCGCAGGTAAAACTGTTAACTTTTATAGAGTAATCATTATTAACAATTAATTTTGAGTAAATGTAGCACAAGACTGACAGGGCTACAGAAGCTGTATAGATCCACAGTTGGTCCCGCATCTGATCACGGTCTGTGCTGTTTGCCACTCATTCAACAGTTTTAGACACATCAATGGGTAATAAAACGGAATTGTTTACATAACGAAAACACGCCTATTCAAATATATAGAAAATTTCACCTCCAAAAACTAAAAAAATTCAGATAAAAATCTCTGATATTTTTCATATTTCTGCTCAAAACATAGATTGTGGGTACTCGTTAGAACCGCCTCTGCGCGGCGGTTCTAACGAGTACCCACAATGTATGTTTTTGAGCAGAAATAAGAAAAATAATGTATACCCCTGTAAACCCCAGTTTTACTATATAAAATTGGGGTTTAAGGGGGTCAAAATTATACAGGCATGTTTTCGTGATGAAAAGCTTGGAAATGAATAGTAGGCAGTTAAGATGTCCGCGGAATAAGTCGACATCTCCGCGTATGATCTTGTATCAAACTATATGATGTAGATTACGGAACCGACTGCCGCATAATTAGGGTAAATACTACAGTCTCTAAGTTATTCTCATGGAACTAAACAAGAGTATATTTTCATATTGGGTGTTTGCGCATTGCTGTGACTGCGTAGTCATATATCCGAACAGACACTCAACGTTGAAACAACGACGCTTAGTTGACGTATCGTTAAAACTTTGATCATTAAATATGGCATATACGCTAGAGACAATTTCATGAAATGTCAAACCAGGGTTTTCTGGGAAATGTACGAAAAATATTTCAGTATGTCGTCATCTGAAAATTTTACCCAGTATGCTTTGCAGAGTAATTTTATACATGTCTATAGCGTGATAACTTTACGGAAGCAGTTAAAACGAATTAGAAGGCAAGTAATATAAGTACAGTTGGATTAAAATACACATAATGTTTGCCAGACAGACAGTTTGGCGCACTTGGACGAAACATTAACTCGTATTAGAGGATCGGTTACTATTTAAAGCAACTTAAATGTAAGGTATACCAGTACCTTACTGGTTATTGTGATATCAGCAGACAGAGAGCTTTCTTCACGTCGAGTTGCCCTACATGGCCTCAACGGATTCGTATAGGAACCTGAGCTTTCTTAAAAACCTACGATTCTGTGGAATGGTAATCAGTCATTACGAAAACATGCCTATTCAAATATACTGAAAATTTTATCACCCAAAAAATGAAAATTTTCAGATAAAAAATTCTGATATTTTTCTTGTTTCTGCTCAAAACATAGATTGTGGGTACTCGTTAGAACCGCCTCGGCGAGGCGGTTCTAACGAGTACCCACAATCTATGTTTTTGAGCAGAAATAAGAAAAAAATGTATACCCCTGTAAACCCCAGTTTTACTATATAAAAGTGGGGTTTAAGGGGGTCAAAATTATATAGGCATGTTTTCGTGATGCTTGCTCTTCTCATTCACGCCTGCGACATATTATTTCATAAAAAAATTAAACGTATTATTTTATATAAAAAAATATATATATGAATACAATTATGGATTTTTCCGTTATTTGGTAAAAGAAGGATGACTTTTGTGAATGCAGGTCTAATCAGGGCCTTCGTTGTCCGCTAACGAAAACATTGGATACTACAAAATGTAAGGATGAAGAGCAAAGGACTGGATGATACTTTGCATTCGCACAGGATGGTCTAAATCTACGCGTTTTGCGCATGCTCGAATGCACCTATTCGCTTGACTCGGCCCAAATGATTCTTCGGAACAGCAACACTGCACATACCTCCTAGAAAAGGCTTGATCAATATACCATTTTCGGATTATTCTAAATAGGTTAACCGACCTAAAAAAAACAGAAAATATAACCTACACTAAATCACTGCTGAATGGGTGGCAACTTTGAATACCTTGGTTAGACGACACGTTCGTCGGCGTTTGACATCACGAAAACATGCCTATATAATTTTGACCCCCTTAAACCCCACTTTTATATAGTAAAACTGGGGTTTACAGGGGTATACATTATTTTTCTTATTTCTGCTTAGGCGGTTCTAACGAGTACCCACAATCTATGTTTGAGCAGAAATATGAAAAATAGCAGAGATTTTTATCTGAAAATTTTCAGTTTTTGGAGATGAAATTTTCTATATATTTGAATAGGCGTGTTTTCGTAATGTCTAAATCTACACTGTCCGTTAAGGCATCACCGTATTCCTCCTTACTATTCTTATCATATACTTTAAAATTATCGCTGATCCAGTGGCTCAAATTGAGAAGCCCTACAAATCTATGAATAATTTCCATCACGAAAACATACCTATATAATTTTGACCCCCGTAAACCTCCTTTTTATACAGTAAAACTGTGGTTTACAGGGGTATACATTATTATTCTTATTTCTGCTCAGAAACATAGATTGTGGGTACTCGTTAGAACCGCCTCGCTGATGCGGTTCTAACGAGTACCCACAATCTGTTTTGAGGAGAAATATGAAAAATATTTGAATTTTTTATCTGAAAATTTTCATTTTTTGGTTGTGAAATTTTCAATTTATTTGAATAGGCGTGTTTTCATAATGCACCTGAAGTTGTGTGCTTCGGGCTTTTCGAAACGAACCGAAAAGACAGTATCGAAAGTATTTTGGTTTCAAATTGTATGAAAATCATATCCTATTTAAGACTGTCAAAATATGTTTAATAATACTAGTGTGTGTGTGTGTGTGTGTGTGTGTGTGTGTGTGTGTGTGTGTGTGTGTGTGTGTGTGTGTGTGTTAAAGAACTAGAGAAGATTCATTTTATTTTGAATGTCTTTGCTATTTTTGGCACGGACCTCTTACACATAAAATTGATAATTATATTAACTTAAGATTACGAGTTGACATTCTAATCTGCACATAGCAAATTTACTAACCCCTTTCTTCATGCCATTGCGTGCTCTTATCGTCTTGACATCATTTGGTCGAAAGTAATTAAATTCCCTAACAGCTTCATCATAGCCGCCATTCTTCTCCAGTTGTACGACCGGTTTCTTGCTAATTCTGTACATCCGTTTCGGTGACGTTATTGTTGGTACTGATACTCTAGCGTGAGCCAGAACAACTTCCACTGCTGACCGTAATCTTAAATCTTTTATCTTAAAAACTGAAATAGAGATTTAAAATGCGAAAAGGTGGCGTTTGGTAACATCACGAAAACACGCATGTATAATTTTGACCCCACCCCATCCCCTCAACCCTATTTTTATACAGTGAAACTGTGGTTTACAGGGGTATACATTAGTTTTCATATTTCTGCTCAATTAGATAGATTATGGGTACTCGTTAGAACCGCGTCGCCGATGCGTTCTAGCCTGTATCACAATCTATGTTTAGAGAAGAAATATGAAAACTGCCAGAATTTTTCGCCCGAAAGTTTTCATTTTTGGTGGCAAAATTCTCAGTATATTTGAATACGCGTGTTATTGTAACGTATGCGAGCAGCGAGATCTGACTTAAACGCAGTCTGATCTGGGCTTCGCTGTCCGCTTTCAGAATCATTGGATACTTTCAAAAAAAATTTTTTTTTTAAGTAAATGCACCTCAGAATGTTTTGCTTCACTGGCTAAACTGGATTTTAACTGTTCACAAATGCACTGAAGACGCATTTTTAGATGGCACGGTTCAGCAAGATGCTAAATGTTATTTACTCAGGTTCTCTCTTTTGACTCAACCAGGCTATTTGCCTTCGTTGCCTAATTAGTTACTATGATTCTGATTGACTAAATAATATTATTTAGCATGAAGTTCTTCAAGCTTTTGCAGATAATGATATGACGCTCATTGGTAAGTGACTATGTACTGTTATACTGATATTTTTAAATCCATTACGAAAACATGCCTATTCAAATATAAAGAAAATTTCACCTCCCAAAACTGAAAATTTTCAGATAAAAAAATCTGATATTTTTCATATTTCTGCTCAAAAGATAGATTGTGGGTCCTCGTTAGAACCGCCTCGGCGAGGCGGTTCTAACGAGTACCCACAATCTATCTTTTGAGCAGAAATAAGAAAAACAATGTATACCCCTGTAAACCCCAGTTTTACTATATAAAAGTGGGGTTTACGGAGGTCAAAATTATATAGGCATGCTTTCGTGATGCAGCTTAGACGATGTCCAGGAAGAGCCCCAATCAAAGAACATTGCCTACCAAGACTGCTGTTTGTGGATGTAGCATTTTTTCTTTGAAATTTCCTCCAATTCTTTGTTTTATCATACTGTTAAAAAATTAATTAATATGTTGTCGCGTTCGGTGTTGACTTACTGATGTCTAAGGAACCCTTCACCCGGATTTCACTAAATATGGATATACCCAGGAAAGACAACAACTACTGAACACAGTCGCATAGAGTTAAAGTACCTCATAAAACAGCAAAACAGATTGTGGTCTTTCCTGGATACTGTAATTTATGTTCCACTGCAATCATTGAGCGGTGACTTAAGTATGCTGGGCTTCGAAGCTTATTGTCTTACCTCCACTAGACAGGAAGGCCTGTGAATCATCAATTGCCTTAAATAGATTCAACATAGCAGGCTAATTTTATAAATGCGTTCAACTATAAAGTTTTATAAATATGAAACGTTGAAAACGAAATGTGTAAAGCAAGAAAATTTATTGACCGAACATTTTCGCAGTGGCACTCAAGCCGGTGATACGAGACCAAAGTGATGATGTAATAGATTCACCTATGGTTATTTTCGTTTCTTAAATATGTTCTTAGTTTGCAAAGCATTATATTTCTAAGATCTTGTTTCAAATATAAGCGTCGTATATTCCTTCATGGCAGTATTTAGTGGCGGCACTGCACATCTTTTGAGTTATGCTGCATTTTTTCCTGTTTATCTTTATTTCTATTCTACAGATGTGTACTTTTATTAAAGTTGACAGAAGCTACTCTACGCTAAAAGCATTACCTTATTTTTTTACGCTAGCTTCTCTATGAGAGCAGGCGATAAATGCATTTTTAAAAATCAATATATTACGAAAACACGCCTATTCAAATATATAGAAAATTTTATCTCCAAAAACTGAAAATTTTCAGATAAAAAACCTCAGATATTTTTTCATATTTCTGCACAATAGATTGTGGGTATTCGTTAGAACCGCCTCGCCGAGGCGGTTCTAACGAGCACCGAAAATCTATGTTTTGAGCAGAAATAAGAAATATAATGTATACCCCTGTAAACCCCAGTTTTACCATATAAAAGTGTGGCTTAAGGGGGTCAAAATTATATAGGTATGTTTTCGTGATGTAGTGAAACAAAGAAGGATCTATATATGCTTGTATCTTACGTGAAAAAATAGTCTGTCGTATTTGTCGAATTGTTGTTATCCATCGCTTTCCAATCTGCCTTACCGAGTTTTCTGAAATTCAATTACGCAATTGATATGAAAGAAGACAAACAAATACTGTTTAAACACAAGACCAAGAACCTGTGAAAAAAAAAATGAACTAAACATGAAGAGCACAAAAAGAACTTAATGTGAAGAGCACAAGAAATTCATGGTCATGAATCACAACCTCCCAAGGTTTTAAAAGGTATTTAATGGCTTAACCCTTGTCCTGCTGAATAAATTAAGATTCCACGCCCACTTCTAATTTTCAGCCTATCAGATAACTTGATCCGGTTTGTTGATATAAATTCACATACTTAATGGCAAACAGTGCAGATCCAGATCAGTTGGCTTCTTCAGAAGGCAACTGATCTGGATCTACACTGTTTGCAAAGGCAGGGTATATCCAGGTTCAGCAGGACAAGGGTTAAAATAATAACACAAAACGAGTGGCGTACTCAGCACGGAATTATTTGTATGCACACACAAAGAAAATCTTTAAAATTTTCCCTCTGATAGCGCATCCAAAATAGAAGCTACTTTTAAAGGAAAGAATTTCCTCCCAGAGGGAGCAAATAGTTCCATTTAAGAGTAGCCACTATTCTGGAAGCAATAAATGTTTCCTTTAATCAGCTCCTACGGTAAAGAAGCATTCTATTAATATTAACTGGCGTTTCTTTACTAGGTTGCAAATATTTGACGCATGTTAAGCACATGTGTTATGTGCGTAACGGGCGCCACGCCTGCGAAAACAGGCCCCAAGGTTATAAAACTTTTTTTCATGCTCAACTCAGCTGAGCATGAAAATTTATCTGCTAATAAATATGAAAATGCCAACAATAGTTGGCATTTTCATATTTATTAGCAGAGAAGTTTTCATGCTAAGCTATATTAAGCAAAAAATAATTTGCAACTGTTAGTAATCGGAGATTTAATAATAGGTCAAATTTCATGCTCAGCGGAGTTGAGCATGAAAACAAGTTTTATAACCTCGGGGACAGTACTTCATCGGAAATACAATATAATATTATCATTGGGATGGTCGACAGCAACATTGTCCGAGCTAGAAGGTAAAAAGAAAAGTCCAGGGTGTGCCACAATCACAAGTCGCAGCTACACCTTGACACCAAGAGCAAGAGGAAAGTGGCACAAACCCACACGCGCAAAACAAACAAACGCACATAAAGCACACAGACAAGCTTTCTCTTAAACAAGCAAGGTGATTGCATCAACATAGAAAGCAATAAAAATAACTTCTCAAAACTATGATGAAATAAAATGAGGGCTACAATACTACTTACAAAAAGCAGAGCAAAAGAAAACCAGTACTAAACTCTCAATGAACCTAATTACCTCTTTAACCTGAGTATTGAGACAGAAGGGTCCGAGCAAACACTGTAGACCCAGATCAGACGTCATGGATTTACACTGTTGCATAGTAATACATCATTTTTATTACCTCTCAGCAGGTAGCAGGTAGCAAAATGGAATTTATCTTCTTTGTTATTTTTGTTTTGTTTATATTTTTCCATTCATTTTGGATCACTGAGCCCATTTAAATTTATTTAGAAACAGAACAGCAAACAACCCGTGACTGACAGCATACAATCCAGCGTACCGCTGACACCAAGAGGAAGAACGATTTAACAATGACAAACAGCACACAATCTAGCATTCCAATGATACCAAGACAAAGAACAAAAAATCATGACTGCCATCATACAATGTACTATACAAATGCTACAAAGATGAAGAAAAAAACAAACCATGACAGACAGCATACAATTAAGCATAGCAATGACACCAAAAAGAAGAGTAAACGTACCATGACAGACGGCACATGATCTAGCATACTTATGACACCATGAGGAAGAGCAAACAAACCATGACAGACAGCACACAATCTAGCATACCTATGACACCAAGAAGAATAGCAAACAACCCATGACAGACAGAACATAGTCTAGCATACCTATGACAACAAGACGAAGAGCAAGTAAACCACGACTGACACCACACAATCTAGCATACCTATGACAGCAAGAGAAAGAGCAAACAGACCATGATAGACAGCACACAATCTAGCATACCAATGACACCAAGAAGAATAGAAAACAAACCATGAAGACAACACAATCAAGCATATCAATGACACCAAGAGAAAGAGCAAACAAACCATAATAGACAGCACACAGTCTACCGTACAAAGTACGCCAAGAGCAAGAGCAAACAAATCATGACAGACATCACTCAATCTAACATACCAACGACACCAAATACAAATGCCACCAAGAGGAAGAACAAACAAACCTTGACAGATAGCACACAATCTAGCATACCGACACCAAAAGGAAAAGCAAACAAACCATGACAGACAGCACGCAATCTAGATACCCAGTGCCACCAAGAGGAAGAGCAAACAATCCATGACAGACAGCACACAATCTAGATACCCTGTGCCACCAAGAGGAACAGCAAACAAACCATGATAGACAGCACACAATCTAGCATACCAATGACACCAAGAGATAGAGCAAATAAACCATGACAGCACACAATCAAGGACCATGAAGAGAGCCCACAATCTAGCATATTAATGAAACCAATAGGAAAAGTAAGCAAACCATGATGAACAGCATACAATGTAGCATGTCAATGACACCAAGAGCAACAGCAAACAAAGAATGGCAGCCAGTACACAATCTAGCACGCCAATGCACCCAGAGAAAGCAAACAAACCATAACATAAAGCCCACATCTAAAATACCCATGACGCCATGAAAAAGAGTAAACAAGCCATGACAGACAGCAAACATTTTAGCATACCTATGACATCAAGAAGAAGAGGAAAAGCAAACAAACCATTGCAGAAAGTACACAATTGAAATTACCACTGCCACCAAAAAGAAGGGCAAACAAACCATGACACATAGCACACAATCTAGCATACGAATGACACCAAGAGGAAGAACACTCAAACCATGACAGACAGCCAACAATATAGAACACCATTACAACAAGAGGAAGAACAAACAACCCTGACACCAAGAAGAAGCTCAAATAAACCATGCCAGAAAGCACACAATTTCAACAAATCAACCATGACAGACGGCACACAATCTGCATTCTAATGACACCAATGGAAGAGCAAACGACACATAACAGACAGCACACAATCTAGCATACAAATGACGGCGAGAGAAAAGGCAAACGAAGCATCGGAGACATCAAACAATCTAGCATATCAATGCCACGAAAAAGAAGCTCGAAGAACTCATGATAGACATCTTACAAACATACCATGACAGACAACACACAATATAGCATACCAATGCCACCAAGAGGAATAACATACATACCGTGACAGACAGCATACAAACGAGCATACAAATGTCACCTAGAGTAAGAGGAAATAAACCATGACAGATAGCACATAATCTAGCTTAAAATGAAAATTGTCAATTAGCAGCGCTTAGTCGATACCCCTCCCCGCTCGCATAAAGGATAAAACCTTTTTCTAAAACAAATTAAGTTTCAAAATAAAGTCAAGGTCATCAAATGAACAACATCAGCATTCATGCAAAATATTACAAGATTCTTAAAACTATTAAGCAAGATACACGGGAAAAACAAAAGTGTTACGGACATTTAAGAATTACAAAGGGCAATATCTATAACAGTACTGATCCCTTGACCCTTATTTTTCTGTAATAGCAATATCTGATGAATATGAACATTTATACAAAATATGTTAAGGTTCCTAATAATATTAATCAAGATATGCAGGAAAAAATATAGAATGCTCACAAGGCTCAGCTTTTGAGTATTTATAATGTAGTGGCCTTGAAAATAAGGTAAAGGCCACAAAAATCTTATCAATTTTCCCCCAACCTTAGGATGTAGCTGTATTAGTTGGGTCACATTCCAGTCATTGGTTAAAGAGATAAGGTGCGCACAAACTTTTTACTGCATTAACAACGCTCACTTTAAGAGTATTTATAATATAGTGACTTTGAAAATAAGGTCAAGGTCACCAAAATCTAATCACTTCTTTCCCTCATGCTTATGATGTATTTGTGCTAGTTTGGTCAAATTCCAGCCATAAAAGTGTGCACACAAACATTTTACAAGGCTCATTTTTTGAGTCTTTTTAACGTAGTGACCTTGAAAATGAGGTAAATATCACAAACATTTAATCACTTCTTTCCCATGTCCCAACAATGTACCAGTGCTAGTTTGTTAAAATTCCAGCAATTGGTTCAAGATATAGTGTGCACACAAGCTTTTTTCTATAAAAATTGAGTTTCAAAGTGCCGGTATGACCTTGAAAACGAGAAATCGAAATCTAATCATTTCTTTCCCCAATCCCAATGATGTATCTGTGCTATTTGGTAAAATTCCATCTATTGATTCATGAGACAGAGTGCACACAAGACTCACTTATTTCGCATTTATAATAGTGACCTTGAAAATAAGCTCAAGGCCACCAAAATCTAATTAATTCTTTCTCCTATCCTTAGGATGTATCTGTGCTAGTTTGGTCAAAGTTCAGCCATTGGGTTAAGAGATAGTATGCACACAAAATTTTTACTGCATTAACAAGGCTAACTTTTTTAGTATTAATAATGTAGAAAATAAGGTCAAAGTCACCAAAATTATATCAGTTTTTTCTCCGATCCTTATGATATATCTATGCTAGTTTGGTCAAATCCCAGCTATTGATTAAAGAGATAGTATGCAAACAAACTTTTTACTGCATTAACAAGGCGCACTTTTTGAGTATTTATAATGAAGTGACCTTGAAACTAAAGTCAAGGCCACCAAAATCTAATCACTGATTTCCCCTGTCTTGGATGTATCTGTGTTAGTTTCGTCAAATTCCAGCTATTGGTTAAAGAGATAATGTGCACACAAACTTTTTACTACATTAACAAGGCTCATTTGTGAGTATTTATAATTTAGTGACTTTGAAAATAAGATCAAGAGCACGAAAATCTAATCACTTCTTTTCCCTATCTTGATGGTGTATCTGTGCTAGTTTGGTCAAATTCCAGCCATTGGTAAAAAGGATAGTGTGCACACAAACTTTTTACTGCATTAAGAAAAACTTTTACAAAGGGCAATAACTCCAAGAGAATCGGCCCCTAGCCCTTACTTTCTCTTATGTAGGTAACCTTATTGATATCAATGTGTCTGTAGAAATTGATGAATATCCATCACTGCGTTTTCAAGATATTAGGAAAAAAAACAGCGTCGCTGACGGACACACAGATGGACGGACTGACGAACGGACGGAAAAAGTGAAAACATTATACCCCAATAAACAAAGTTTGCGCGCGGTATAATGACACCAAGAGGAAGAGCAAACAACCCTTCATAGACAGCACACAAACTAGCACACCAATGACACGAAGAGGAATAACAAATAAGCCATGGCAGACGGCATACGATTCAGCATACCAGTGACACCAAGAGGAAGAGCAAACAAACCATGACAGACAATGCTCAATCTAGCATACTAATGACACAAAGAGACATAACAAACAAACCATGGCAGACAGCATACAATTTAGCAAACCAATGACACCAAGAGGAAGAATAAGCAATCAATGCACACTATCTAGCATCAAATGACACCAAACAACAAACAATGAAAAACAGACAAAATCAAGTATACCAATGACACCAAGAGGAATACCAAACACGCCATGGCAGACAGCATACAATCTAGCATACCAGTGACACCAAGAGGAAGAGCAAACAGACAACGCTCAATCTAGCATACCAATGACACCAAGAGGCATAACAAACAAACCATGGCAGACAGCATACAATTCAGCATACCAATGACACCAAGAGGAAGAATGAACAATCAATGCACACTATTTAGCATCAAATGACACCAAGAAGAGGAGCAAACAAACCATGACAGACAGCACACAATCTACTACACCAATGATACCAAGAGGAAAAGCAAAAACGAACCATGGCAAATAGTACACAAAACTATAAGCGAGTATACACAAAAATTGCCACTCTCACTTCCAAGGCACCAAAAGAAGTAAACATGAAGATCTAATAAGGACAGAACAAATGCTAAAATATCAGCCCATAGACGCACAAATAAAGAAGAACTACAATGGAGGAAATGCCTTTGAATAGTCAGTAGGAAACTACTCTAAGTGTGTGTGTGTGGTGGGGGGGGGGGGCGGACTTAAACCACTATTACTTGCGCGGGACCTCGCTACATGCCACATACAAAAGAGACAAAAAGCAACCAGCGTCCTCTTCCCTAACAAAGTGATCACAATGACTTGGATTTATATAATGTGGTTTAGATTGCAGCTAATGCCCTCCCAAGGGTGTATTACATAAGGTTTAGCGATTGTTTAACTTTTTTAGCCGCAACGTCAGTGAAAGTCCGTAAATCAGTGAAGATTTATATCAACCTACACGAATCAATTTGTTGACGGTTGACGGTGCATTTTAGATTGCCATACGTGCAACGTTTTTTCATGCAGATAACAAGAAACAATAAGAGAAAAGTCCCGGGAGTGCCATAATCAGCTCTCTCTTCTCCAAGCGAGGTATGCGCAATGCTGATAGAACACAATAACACAAGGCAAGACTTAAAACAAATTGCTTCGAAGAATAAACCACAAAGCAACATAAAGTAAGATTAACACCGGTACCACCGCCTTAGAACGGTTAGTAGAAAAAATAAAACACCAGGGATCGAAGGCGGGGTTAAAGCACTTTTACAGCCGGCCAACTTCACCCTGGGTCCCGATGCAACTCTTAATACAGGAATACATAAAACTTTGGCATAAATGCTACCGGTCAGTGCATCAAAACGTAAATATGAATATCAAAGTAATCCCTATGGTAAACAAAGACGAGTATACATGGATTATTCACCTGTGTAAATGAGTAAATGAAAACCAATAGTTAAATCACGGCGGGCCAAACGAAAGACATATTGTCAAGCCCCAACCCGCTGGTTAAAGTTTTACGAAGAGACCGTCATTAAGTATGAGGCTCAAACCGCCGTCATGCAAATAAAGAGCGAAGCATAGACACTGGCCAGTCTGCGCAAATGCGCAGGTTGATTTATTTTTGTTGGATGCACATGTCAGAAGGTGCGTTTTCTTACATTGCGGCTCATTAAAAAGAAAACAAAAACAACATGTAATACTATTAAGCTCAATATTCGTAAAGTATTAGAAGTCCTCCCCTACCGCCCGCTCTATCTATCTATCTATCTATCTATCTATCTTTAACCTTACACCCCTTGCGGGGATTGTGTACAGGTAATTACGTGGCGTGGAGGATAAGTAATGATGAATTGTGAGACTAAAAAGTGAATGTTTAGATGCTAAAAAGATTAGATCAAGTTCAGGTTAATAAAAGGTTTGTTGTGTCAAGGTAGCTGGTCGTTAGGCCTGACTGCCGTACTGAACTGTCAGTGTTGGCAGCATGACTACACCTTTCACGTACCTGTAGCATTTCCTTTATACTTGTACTTAAGTTCATTGCCCAGTCTCGACCAATCTGCTCTAGTATTACATACAGCTAATAAAATAATGGATAATCTCACAGAAAAGGACATATAGGACCCTGAAATATAAAATCATATCAACACTGAATGTGGTTAGAAATCTTTGCTAAGCGGATCAAATTCAAGATGTCACAGATAATCTATTTACGTAGTGTTTCTTCGGAGATGATACAAGGTATGGTTTGTTCTTGTCGTGCTAGAGTAGGCATAGAATTATGACTAACCTGCGAGTTCATACCGACCCATCCCGGCAGGCACATGACGTAAATACAACGTCGCCTCAACGTCGATGCAACGTCATGACGTTGCATCGACGTTGAGGCGACGTTATATTTACGTCATGTGCCCGCTGGGATGGTTTCACTAGCTGACTCTTGAACAAAGTATTTGTGAACCAATATGCTTTGTAAATGCCCAACTGACTAAATCCAACCAGGCTAGGAGTGCAGGCCGCCCTGCAAACTACAATGCTGTCATTTGAAAAGACTCAATAAACCGAAACTCCGTTTTTGGTTCCTTTTTGTTCATTTTGTTTCCAAAGGCAGCCTTTATAAGACTTTGTTTAACTTCACTGCCGCTGGTCTTAACTACCGTGTGGCGGCTTTATAACGTATCCTCGAACGTCATGATAGTGCAGTTTCTACATTTATTTTCCTTTGGCTCATTGGACCAATTTTAGTTTGATATTTTTTTAATCGAGTTCCGCTTAAGCTGGTGCTAGGGGAGGCTGCAACCCTGCAAACTGCAATGAGGCATATACCGAGTCTCGATGAAACCGAGACTCCGAGTTTCTTTCTTTATGTGTTCTTTGTTTCCAAGGACAACCTTTATAGATTTTATTTGATTTAAGTGTGGTCGGAAGTTCGTCCCCTTTTCATCCTGTTCATGTGTGTGATTGCCTAGTTATAGTCCTCTCGGAACATACTGTTTGCTTTGTTTACAGACAGGCTGTAATGCAGGTACTCAGTGTTCGCTGCAATTGCTACTTCTGTTAGCACAATAACGGTTTGACCATTCCAAAGTAGATATTCTAATGCGGATCCACTTTGCTGAAACTCTAGCTTTACGATTAATCTCTGTAGAGCTGTATAATCTGTTTTATTATTATTATCATTATTATTGTTATTATTATCTTTTATCATCAGCCCGGTTTTCTGGTTATGATGCTGACATTTCGATTACCATATTCAAACCTGTCCCATTTGCTTTTTGTTTTCATTCTGTTTGTGCTCTCATTTTGTTCTAATCTTGTATGATGAAAGGAGCTTTTGGGACATATGGTTTGGTGTTACGTTGAAAAACTGGTTTAGATTCACTGCTGTTTATTGCTAATCGTTCAATAATGATAATGTTCCTCCGTTGCCGTTCTTCGTTATTTGTATATACAGCCGAATCTCAATAGCTCGAACACTGATGGCTCGTTCACCATGGCTAATTCGAAGTCGGTTTTGAGTCCTTACGAAATTCTTCCGATGGATCAAGAAAACAAAAAGAAAACAAATATTTAAGGAAGATTTCGTATTTCATTATGAAATTGTATGTTGTGTGTACTCATTAGAATCGCCTCTCCTCTTTGAGGCGATTCTAATGAGTACACTCAACATACAATTATTGTGTAGAAGATCGATAGATTTCCAAGAATTAGCGATATTTGCTTCCCGACCTGGCTCCATGATTAACCTTCACTGGCTCGAACTACCTATCGCTCGAACAATTTTCAATGGTCCCAAAGGTGTTCGAGCCATTGAAGTTTGACTGTATGTTATAGCTGCTTTGCTACACTTTGTCCGTATTTGTTCCACATCTGATTGTGCTTCATGGCAGTGGCATTTCATAGGTAACATAAGTTTTAGTTTTACTCCAGGTAGCTGGTTAATAATTGAAGTATTAGAATTCAAATAAGGTCTATTTGAATGAACGTGACTGATGATTTAGTGCAAAACATCACCTTAACTGTTCAAGACATGAGGATTATAGAACATGCCCACGTTGCAGACTTTGAATGGAACACCACCCAGCAGACACATAACGTTAATACAACGTCGGCTCAACGTCGATGCAACGTCATGACGTTGCATCGACGTTGAGCCGACGTTGTATAAACGTCATGTGCCCGCTGGGCAGGGTCATCAATGAAATGATACACTTGAAAAGAGGAAAGCTGGTTGTGTTGCCTTTCTCTGTTTAGTGGCTTCTGTATTATCTTTCATGGTTTGTTGTCATTGGTCGGCTATGTTCAAAATTTAGAAGTTGCTGACCACTGTATGTAATTATGGTTCCGTAAAATTTCAGGGACCGGTTGTTCAAAGCGTAGTTAGCTTAACGAGTCGTTAAGGGTCATTTCGTTAACTGTTTTAGCAGATTCTATACACAGTATTCTGATATTTTTTGCTGAAAAAAATGTGAGTAGCTTTTGCACTGCAGAAGCTACTCACATTTTTTCAGCAAAAATTTTCAGCATATTTGCGTATCACTCGATGCAAATTTTAACGAATCGTTAACTAACGATGTCGTTAGCTTTGAACAACTGGGCCCTGATTGGTTTGCTTACTTTTTATGGTTTACTGCTTGTATAGTGTCTGTCTTGGTTTGTTTGCTTTTCCCCTTGATATCATTGGTTTTGTTTGTGTTGAGGTTTTATGGCCCAGTCAACCCAATGGGGTCATGTCGAGCGCGGTCAATTTACCTAACCACACGTTTACTGGGCAGGCTTAGTCCTCTAAGCGGTTAACCAGTATTGTGCACATTCTTTCGCCAGAAACTGACAACTGCCCTTCTTGGATCAGCGGAAGGGAGAAAATGACCGTAGAAAATATTCCATGATCAATCTCCATGAAAGAATGTTGCCGACCTCGGCGGGGGTTGAACCCGCGACCTCCTGGTCTCCAGTCGGACGGCGCATCCAACTGAGCCACCGAGGCCGGCTGATATCATTGGTAGGCTGTGTTCTCTGATCGTGGCTCTTACTAAACATTTTCTACGCTATTATTATGTTAATATATTTTGATATAGCATACTATATGCACACATAAACACTAAAACTGCGTCATAAGTACGATAGATGGATTTCCAAAAGTACATGCCCTTTACATTTGATTTTTGCACAGAGTAATAGAATTTTAGTTTGTTTCTTTTATCTTTATTATTAATGTTTTTATTCGGTGTACTTTCTGTGCATTGGACATATATTTTGTTTTGCATTTTTGGTGAGGCTATCATCTAAAACGTTTTTGTTTTGTTTTTGTGTTTTTTGTTTTAGTGAAATGAGTTTTCTTTTGTATACACATTCTTTTTTTTTTATTTGTACTATAAATAATATATGTGTGTCTATATTCAACTGAGTACAATTTACATAATAACAACACTACTCTAGGTCATGTTATGCAATGTTTATCAACTCTCAAGTGACCTTAGAAGTCGGTATATCTCAAATTACAGACACTTATCTTTATCTTCGTAAGGGTATTCACCTGTTAACTTTGTTTTGCAATACCACACAGTGGCCATTGATGAGAAGTAAAACATCACAAATCCTGATAGGCTACCCGCATTTGGATGACTGTACCAAAATATTCTATTGATCCAAGCTAGCGTTCACAGAGACTAATCTGGTTACTTTGAAATTTGATGCTGCTTAAGCTGGTGTTAGCGGGTATGAAGACTCGCAAACTACACAGTGCTGTATCTGAAGATACTTAATATTTCCGTTCTTTTGTGTATTCTTTGTTGCCAAGACAATCTTTAAGATTTTTTATTTTACCTCACTGCAGCTTGTGTTAAGTATCGTGAGGCTACCGTAAAACACATCATTGTACAGGGTTATATTTTTGTTTTCTTTGGCATCATTTAGAGCATTCTGGTTACTTAGAACACCGCTTAAGCTCTTTGGTGGGGTGGAGGGGACAGTTTCCAGAGGCAACCTATAATATTTTGTTTACTCTACCTAAATGGGCCCAACAAAATTCCTTAAGTGGCGATAAAACTGCATTATGCGACTTTTTACGGCCGCCGCACGGCTCTAAACAACAGATGCAATAAGTCAAATGAAATCTTTAAAGAATGCCCCTGAATACAAAACACTAACAGTCATTATATTAAAATATAATCATTGACAAATGCCAGAACAAAAACAATTTCTGTTCACTCACAGACAGAGCTATCTTTACATTTACGGGATTGCAACCAAGTGTACGTCTAACCCACAATGCATCACAATGCAGACTTTTGCTAGCAGTGAACACCATTTTCGGTCGCCACAAAACACTATCTCCGATCAGGGTCTGTATTTTACCATAAAACTATATGGAAAAAACACAATATTAGAAAACAACCCTTGAAATAATAAATGGATCAATCTAGCTTCCAGGATGGGAGAGTCCACTAAAAATAATTTGGTTAAATTAGGGGCAATAGCTAGGTAATGCTGTACAGTATAAGTTTAACCCATGCATACATACATCCTCTGTGACAGACCACTTTCACTAAATGGACGAATGTAGCTTTGCCATAAATATATATGGCGCATTGCCTATTTTATCTTAACCCATTGTAGTCTGGAGATCCATAAAAGGGTAATTGGAAGAACGCGGCGTCTGATCTGGGTCTCCATTGTTTTCAAATAATTTTGCCAGTTTTTTTTTTTTCAGTGAATATCTAAATCTCATAGCTGGACATACCTAAAATTGAAATTAGACTCTTCCAATATATAGTGCTGGGGAGTCTATTCAGTCTACAGTGGGTTAGGTCAGTATTAAACAAAACTGATACAAGGGCAACTCTGTCAAAAGTTTTTTGTCTGCCTTTTGAAAAGGGCGCTTTTCTGAAAGGAAGCGAATTCTTTTCTTTTAGAGCTGATCCCTTACCAGAATGGACTTGACATGTATAAAACAAATAGGAATGCACAATAGTTGTATTCCTTATAAAAATGAAGGAACACCTACAAAGCTTGATGAGTCCACTAAAATAAAAACATACATGTATGAGTCACGTTTATGAGAGAAGGGCTTTTTAGTGTGAAGTAACTATATGAGCTCAGATCAGCTAGTCAAACGTACAGTTCAGTTTCTGCAGAAATGAATTAAATTTCTGCAGATTCCATAGAAGTGTAAACTCCAGTGAATCACCCAGAAATCGAATACAACCACAAGGGCAGATTATGATAATATTTCCGTTGCATTAATTGAGTATATTCTGGTTACCATTACGAAAACACGCCTATTCAAATATATTGAAAATTTCACCACGAAAAAGTGAAAGATTTCAGATAAAACAATCTGATATTTTTCATATTTCTGCTCAAAACATAGATTATGAGACACGTTAGAACCGCCTCGCCGAGGCGGTTCTATCGTGTACCCACAATCTATGTTTTGAACAGAAATACGCAAAAATAAAGTATATCCCTGTAAACTCCAGTTTTTCTATATAAAAGTGGGATTTAAGGGGGTCAAAATTATATAGGCATGTTTTCGTAATGGAGTCGAAAATCGAATACCGCTTAAGCCTATCAAACTACATAGCTGTATATTGATAAAAACGAGTTGCCGATGTTCGTTCTTATCCATCACGAAAACATGCCTATATAATTCTACCCCCTCAAACCCCACTTTTATATAGTAAAACTGGGGTTTATAGGGGTATACATTATTTTTCTTATTTCTGCTCAAAACATAGATTGTGGGTACTCGTTAGAACCGCCTCGCCAAGGCGGTTCTAACGAGTACCCACAATCTATGTTTTGAGCAGACATATGAAAAATATCAGAATTTTGTATCTGAATATTTTCAGTTTTTGAGAGTTTCTATATATTTGAATAGGCATGTTTTCGTAATGTTTTTGTTTCCAAAGGCAACCTTTAATTTATATTAAGTTTGTGAGTGATTCGCCGACATCTATAAAAGACACAAAAATAAAATTGTGTTATTATTCCATCGAGAGTTAAATAGTTAACTTTAAAAAGTTTTCAAGATAACTGCTCTGTGCCTTTATTTGAATTAGCTTTCGACCAATCATATTGCGCTAAGTTAGACTCAGACAGCTGATTTTGAATTATTGCTTGTTTACATGATAACCAGCTGCTGTAAAATGCAATCATGGCGAGGAGTGAATGTTTTTATCATACCGTACGGGGGTCCACAATGACCATCTTTTTATGATAAACCACATACACGTTATAAAATAATTTTAAATCTGCGGTTGATTCTTTTAAGAAAAAATATATATAAAAAAACGCAAATTTAGTGTCTGATAGACATTCTTAAGACGTTTACATACCACTGTACATTTCCGGTTCAAAATTAATCAGTTGTTACCTGAAATTATATCCAAAACGTTAACAGCATGTAGCAGTTATATGATCATAACTTTGTACGAGTAATTGAATACTGCTACCATGTGTAACTTGTGTTATTTTATGTTATTCAAAATTGAAACTTATTTCAAGGTCAGATTTATTATTACAAGGTGAGGTCATGCATTGTGTATATCTCAGTGTCACCAGAACCTTTGTTGTTCGCTCACGTAAGCGGTAGGGTAGAAGGAATCTTCAGCCAAAGAACTAGACATGTGGCCTTGCTAAATAACCGGGAATGCGCACTGTAAGATTTATTCGATGAAAGTCTGAAGAGCTTCATTTTTTGCGACGCGTCTCATGTACGAATAATAATGATAAAAATAAAACAATGAATAAAAAATCTACACTACTCATCTCTTCGCTATTAAGGACTTTCTCAGCCAGAGGTAAAGGCGAACTGATACATCACTAAAACATGCCTATAAAAGTTTTACCCGTTTAAACCCCACCTTTATATAGTAAACCTGGGGTTTTCAGGGATAGACATTATTTTTTTATTTCTGCTCAAAAACGTATGAATAATATCAGATTTTGGTGGTAAAATTTTCAGAATATTTGAATAGGCATGTGTTTGTAATGCCAGGAACGCAACTCTGTCGAATTTTTTTCTCCCTTCTGAAAAGTGGTATACTCTAATAAGACAATGTTTGGTCCGTCTTTGTTGATTTTTTTTTTTTTTTTTTTTTTTTTTTTTTTTTTTTTTTGTTGCTACTGTTGCTGTTTTGTGTGTTTTTGCAGTAAAGCAAATAAGAAGTTATAATAGCTATCTCCCTTGGCGGAAACGGCAAAAAAATCTACCAAGAGTAGCAATCCCCATAACGTCATTTTTTCTAATATGGTTGTGCGGCGCAAAAGTTGTCTCACACAAGAAAGCTCTTACCCAAAGAAGACTCCGTCTGCTACCTGTGAGTCACTTCACATGGGAGCCTTTGAAAAAGGAAGTCGTTAGGCATTGATGTACATGTAATATATATTCATGTCAATCGTCTTTAATTCTTTCATCCCTGCCTTTATGAAACAGACTCGCCCAAACCTGCATTTGGGCACAAGCTATCTTTTTCAAAAGGGCGCAGTTGTAAATCAAGAACAGAATGTCAAACAGTGTAGATCCAAATGAAACGACTCAAGATGAGCCTTCCCATCTGGGTCTACACTGTTTGCAAAAGTATCTGTCTTGGTCTACAGGGCTGAAAGGGTTAATACCGGTTATATATATATATACTCAAAGTTTGCTAAGGATCACATTTTATAATGTCTACTAATTTTAATAGATTGAAACGACATGAGAAATTAGATCATTTTTGGAAGCGTTATACATTAAAGAATTCATTTTTAATAAAGTAATGGCCAAGTAAGTGTTCATTGATGCGTGAATATGGCGGATTGAACGTAAGGGTCGAAAATCAACATTTTTAGGATTGCTGGCGGAAATCTGAAAATAAGGAAAATCACTAGTCTGTGAGTTTTAGCTTAGTTAATAGCGTGTATGGTGCCCGTGGGCATTGATTACGGCCTAACAGCGCCGTCGCATGCAACCGATAAGTCTACGGAGCTGGGCCCACTCCTCAATGATAGCCTCTCTGAGCTCCCGGACAGTTGCTGATTGGTCCTGGCGAGAAGAAATGGCTTTCTGCAGCATATCCCATGCATGTTCTATGGGATTTAAATCAGGGGATCTCGCTGGCCAATCCAATCGCATAATTGCAGCTTGCTCAAGGTACCGGTTGGTGATGCGGGCCCTATGTGCACGGGCATTATCATCCATCAGAATGAAATCAGGACCTATAGCACCTGCATATGGGCGAACATGAACATCCAAAATTTCATTGACGTACCTCTCTGCCGTCAGTGTGCCGTTATCGATGACGCGCAGGTCCGTTTTCCCCTGAGCGCTAATTCTCGCCCACACCATAACTGAACCCCCGCGATCATGTTCTGCAATACAAACTTCAGCAAAACGTTCATTTCGCATCCTCCACACTAGCCCGCCTGTCAGTGAAGTCCACACAAAACCTGGACTCATCAGTGAAAAAAATGGGGGTCCAGTCATTAAGGGACCACGTAACATGATCTCGTGCCCATTCTAAACGCTCCTGAACATGGTGTCGTGTCAATGGGATGCGTACTGCAAGTCGTCGTGACCTCAAGCCAGCTTCATGCAACCGATTTCTAATGGTCTGCTTACTTAAACGAACACCGGAAGCATTCTACGTTTCGCTACGTAACGTTGTTGCGTTGTTGAACCGGTGACGTCGGGCTTGTAGAGCGATAAATCGGTCTTGAGCTCGAGTTGTGGAGCGTTCACGACCTCCGTCGTGCTGATGCATTACCAGTCAAATGGAATCGAGTCCACATTCTTGAGACAACGCACTGGGACACCCAAAGAACACGAGCAGCCCCCCTCTGTGACAACCCAGCCTCAAGCATTCCAATGCTCCTATTCATCTCTTCTTCGCTTAGACGACGGCTAACTTGTCGGTCTGCCATAACTTACGTTAAATTCAATCAAAATTTGACGATAACACAAGCAAAACCTTGTTTCAGGTACACATGTATATGAAGGCAAATGGCCATAAATCAACGATTTTCACGGGTAGGCCTCTTCCCATGCTTCTCGTGCAAATGTACATGTCAAATCAATAACTGCATTACAGTACTCTAACCACTGAGCCAAAGAGACGACTCCCTGGTGCAGTTGTCAGAGATTGAATTTATACTTAGAAGCTATGCGTAATCTGCCAAGGCTGATAATCGGAGGCAGGAGTATATATATATATATATATATATATATATATATATATATATATATATATATATATATATATATATATATATATATATATATATATATATATATATATATATATATATATATACTGTTACGGCCTAGCACTCCTGCCTTCGATTATCAGCCTTGGCAGATTACGCATTACGGACCGGGTTCGATTCCCACGGCAGGCGTGAGATTTTTTCAGCTATGCTTCATTCCTTTGTTACGACTATCATGTCGTAAGAATATATATATACGAACTCTACAACGCGTTTTGGCACTACAATGATTACTTGACAGATTGTATTTGTTTCATTGCAAATCTAAGTTTAGAATACAACCCAGCAGACAGACAACGTTGCAACAACGTCGAATAGTGAGATAATTTCAGCACAAATCGATATGTGTGTGCGTGCTAGTGTGTGTGTGTGTGTGTGTGTGTGTGTGTGTGTGTGTGTGTGTGTGTGTGTGTTTAACCAGGAAAGACAAGCAATAGCTATGAATATATGTATGGTGACAGTACGAATATATAGGAACCACACCGACTTTTGGTAGCTTCAAGACTGTCCTACATTGTTCAAATAATCATGGTGGTTCCCAGAGCACCATATTCGTCAGGAATCACGATAGATCAAAACAGTTTCTTTTACGATTTAGCCTTAACCACTCCTTTGGCTAATTTAGCTGATGACAAATTAAGTATTTTTTCTTATTTTTCTCAGAAGACAGGTTTTAAAATGTCAGGCAAATTGTCACCAATTTGCATGAAATTTAAAAACCTGCATTCTGGAAAATAAATTAAAAAAAAAACTATTTCAAAATATCGTCTGCTGAATGTTAAGCGTTAATCAAGCTTCACAAGGATGTGCAACAACTAGTAGAATTATGATAACTGCTCGTCAGAATCGTGACATTGTGACTGAGCTTTTATACAGTCTACAAAGTCACAATAATTTGTAGGAGAAGGCAAAAAGTTTGATCAGACAGTGGTACTGCGCATGTCAGCCAGGTATTTCGCTCTCTGTGGAGGTACTGCGTTGTATTGAGCCACAACGTCAGGATATGTACCTTCTGATATAAGCCCAGATAGAATTCAGATCAGCATGTGTATTCGCACAGTATGATTAGAATCTTCACTGTGTGCGTTTCGAATAGTGA
Organism: Anodontia alba; assembly: GCA_964016985.1. Classification (NCBI taxonomy): domain Eukaryota; kingdom Metazoa; phylum Mollusca; class Bivalvia; order Lucinida; family Lucinidae; genus Anodontia; species Anodontia alba. The sequence continues at coordinate 86,458,970 of OZ024827.1, read as the reverse complement.
TGGATGCAAAGTGACTTCGTGCGGACTACGAATACTCTGATCAGACTGCGCGGATGCGCAGTCTGATCTGAGTGTTCATTTGGTGAACATACTCAAAGGTACGTTTTTTGACGTTACGCTCTGATAACCATTCTGCAGTGGTCTCTATAAGCCTTTCGATGAGATAGCAGTAGCCGTCTAAAGGCCTTCAGCTTTACTTCTATAGTGTCATTAAGAATAATAAAATGACAAAAAATATCGCTTTCGATGGGATAAAAATGTAAGACAGACAATATAAGTTGTTCTTAGAAATATTAGGTGACATTTGAGCCGTTACGTGAGAAAACGTACCTTCTGACATATGCGCCCAACGAAAATTCAAACCGTTCTGAGGAGTCTGATCTGGGTCTACACTGTTCAATGCACTCTTTCATAATACGAAAAGGTCATAATCTATCAAAAGAGGTGTTATATAGAAACTACTTTCAACCCTTTTGCCCCGAGTTTCTGAAGTGGACTCATCCGTTCTTGAACCAGGACATGCCAACTAAGCATAAGGGGTTTAAGTCTAAAATCAAAAACAGTACGGCTGACAGTGTAGACTCTGATAAGACGGCTCGTTACGAGCGTGTTATCTGGATCTACTCTGTTTGTATAGGTATGGGGTTTTGTATATACATGTAGGAGTGAAAGGGTTAAGTAGACTGGATAACCTTTGTAGGTTTCCTGCCATATATGACAACCTTTGGGACTTGCTGTTTGCTTTCTTGCTCACCATTCTCCTTCTGAAAGAGACTCTACTTTAAAAGGTTAAAAAATTGTTCCAAAGAGGATAAGTAGGGGAGGGGATATGGTTTCTTTAATTTTTCTTTATTTATTTATTTACATGTATTTATTTATTATTATTTTTTTTTTTTTTTTTTTACTTTTTTATGTTTTATTTATTATTTTATTTTTTTTTTTCCTTTTAGGGTAGATTTCGTTTCAGATTGGGCCAAATTACTTTTATATACAGTCGAACCTCGTTATCTCGAACTCGCTTATTTCGAATTACCGCTTATTTAGAAGTGAAAATCTGGTCTCTGTTTGAACATGAAACTATGACAACAGGTAACAAAATAATGTTTCCACATTATTTTATATATACATTTCTAACTTCAAAAGTCAAATTACATATTCATTTGTTAAATATGGTTGTTCAATTTATTGTTTTCCTCACTTTCTCAACTCTGATATGTCGAGGTACGGATATCTCGAAGTGTTTCAGTGAATCCCTTGGAATTCGAGATAACGATAGTCGACTGTAGTTGTTTCCCTTATAAAATAATCCATTACACTTACGTTTTGGTTCCGTTATTGTAATCTGCTAAAGGCATGGCAAAGAGTGCAGATACTGATCAGACGCTGCGTTCTGTATCATGTAATCTCGGTCACCATTGTTTGACGAGATCTTTTAGAGCGGAGGGAGGATTCTGTGTTAACCGTTGAAGCGTCTATCATAATAATATCAGCAGCAAATTATATCTAATTTTCTTCAGAGAAAATCAGGCCTTTGGCAACCTTTACATACTCTATTTGATGATTCATATGACATCAGGAAAACATGCCTATATAATACTGACCCGATTAAACCCTACTTTTATATAGTAAAACTGGGGTTCACAGGGGCATTCATTATTTTTCTTATTTCTGCTCATAAACATAAATTGTGGGTACTCGTTAGAACCGCCTCATCGAGGCGGTTCTAACGCGTATCCACAATCTATGTTTTGAGCAGATTTATGAGAAATATCAGAGTTTTTATCTGTTAATTTTCAGTTTTTGGAGGTGAAATTTTCTATATATTTGAATAGGCTTGTTTTCATTATGAATCGTCTAATAAGCAGACTATCTACAGGAGAAGCAATAATATAAATGGAGTTACGTAGAAAAGAATACGATAAACTTACACTAAGGTGCATCACCCGCAAAAACGCATAAGCTAAGGTGCAAGACCCGCAAAAACGCATTGGCATGATTATACCGTCAAATCATTACGAAAACATGCCTATTAAAACATACTGAAAAATTTACCACCCAAAAATTGAAAATTTTCAGATAAAAATTCTGATATTTTTTTATATTTCTGCTCAAAACATAGATTGTGGGTACTCGTTAGAACCACCTCGCCGAGGCAGTTCTAACTAGTACCCACAATCTATGGTTTTGAGCAGAAATAAGAAAAATAATATATACCCCTGTAAACCCCAGTTTTACTATATAAAAGTGGGGTAGAAGGGGGTCAAAATTATATAGGCGTGTCTTCGTGATGTATTACCAAAATATTCCGAATGGTTTGGGCGTTATGTCGATTATCGAATTTTCACATGTTTTGCCTTGGCGATGCTGTTTATAACTATTTATAAAGAAATTTGGCATTTAACCATTTAATGTTACGGCGATTTTCACAAACTGATTACAGACCGGCGAGGCTATTTATACAGAAATATCTCGCATTTTAAAATTCCATTAGTTAGATCTTGAGAATATGCATCCACTAGCCATAAATTATCAAAATATGCAAAGCGGTTTTTAAAAAAAAGTTAAAGCGATTTTTACTGATTACGGTCGGACGGACACGCCTCTGCTAGGCTATTTATAAAGAAATCTAGCATATGACAATTTTATTGGTTAGATCTTGTTAATTGTATCTACATGTCAAATATTATCAAAATATTCCAAGCGGTTTAAAAGTTACAGCGATTTTCACAAACTCATTACGGACGGATGGACGGACGGACGGACGGATGGACATGATGATTATAGGGCACTCCTCATTAGTTCTCCTTTCGGTTGATATTTTTGCGGGCCGCGCAATATTGCAGCAGAGCCTTCTCAAGCCAAGGCACCGTAAAAAGACATTAGATGCGAAACACACGAAGTATGTGATTTGCGGACAACGCAGGCCTTGATCAGCCTTCGTTGTCCCTTACATAATCAGTGGATACTGTAGTTAATGTCGACGAACAGAAAATGTCCAGATTAGACTGCACAAATGCACACGCTGATCTCAACCTACGTTGTCATCAAACTGCATAAGGACCATTTTCGTGCGTTGCGCATCATTTGGAACAAGCAATGACGAAACAGCGTATTCGAAGCAAACGACATACCAGTCAAGACGAATTGTGACAAAGAATTCTTGAAAATGGTCAACAGAAAAAGAATGCTGTCACTTAACCATATAAGCCGTTACGTGAGAAACTGTACCTTCGGACATCTGCGCTGACGTAGACTCAAATCAGCCTGCGCATCCGCGCAGTCTAATCAGAGTCTTCGTTGTCTACACGAAGACTTTGTGCATTCTTTGCTATCCTTAATGTGCCCAGTGAAGGTTCTGAGCTGACTGCACGAAAGCGCAGGCTGATATAAATCTTCGCTGGGCGCATATATGTCCTAAGGTACATCTTATGACGTTGGGCTGATATTTTCCCTGGAAAAAAAAAAAATTAACCGTCGTTTGCAATGAATTCGAATGATACTTTTAACTCTTTCGGTGCCAAATTTCAGACGACATTTGTCATCTGCTTTTTTTATTTCAACAAACTTTCGCTTGGAAAGACGTTTATATGTAAAGTTGATAGACTGAATGTCAAACAGCGTAGATCCAGATGAGACGTCTCATCTGGATCTATGCTGTTTGCAAAAGCCTATTATTATCACCTGTGACAGTGAAAGTTGTTACCCTTTAAGCGCTAATTACAACTACAATAGACGACACTTTGGCTTTTCTTCAGAGAAAATAAGGCTTGACATTTCCTGTGAATCGTCTGAATCGTCTTCTGGACGATTCACAGGAAATGTTATCTTAAGTCTAATTTTCTCTTGAACATAACAAAATCAATTTTAGAATGTCGTCTGCTACAAATTTACTCAGCTCTTTAACGGTTACTACTAAACAGCAGCTGATGTTTTGCATGGAGCCATTGCACGCATTAATGCGTATTTGAAATGCTAGACAGGAACAAAATCCAATTTAACCGACCTCTCGGTAGAGTAAAGAATAATTACGTGGATCTCTAAATCTACGTTTATGCAACCCTCTGGGAGTTTTTAAAGCCAGCGAGCGTTTAACTGACAAATTGGTAATAATTACTACAGTTGATCGCATAAGAGAGAGCTCCTGATCAGAATACAGTACAGAGATGTATAAGTACTAGCTTCTTAAAAAAGCTTGCCATTTTTCATCCATTTTACGATATAATTCTGTTGAGGTTCTGATGAATGCTACTGCTGTTATTACGTCACAAGTGACGTATCTTGTTTATAGTTTCAGAGCAGGATTCCATTTTTGACCTCGCAGACGGGAAGAGTATTTATTCAATTATATCTTTTTTTGTTGCAAGATTTTTTTATTAACTGAGACATTGATATAGTTTGACTGTCCTGGCCGATCTTGTCCCTGGATCTAGTATCCTGTCAAGTAAGTTTTATTTGTAAAACGCATTAATATTTTTGACCTTTCACGTGCAAGCTAGTTCTGCAAAATATCAAATATATGTAAAAGTGCCTAACGGGTAGACCCGGGCATCGGGACTAATAAGGCTTATGCATATGAAAGAAAAGCCAGCATGTCGAAAACAGAATTTATTTTCGAAGGTTTTCATGTGTTGCTAGGCAAGCATGACGTAACAGAAAAAAAAATAATTTTCTGCAAGATTTTAGATGTGTGAAAAATAACTTTTTTTCTATTCACTGGTGAGTGTTATTTGTAAACCAGAAATTCCATGAAGCCAAATGCCAAAAGGTTTTGAAGAACGGTAGTGAGTGGGGAGAGTTTTCTTGAAACATGCGTTGTCGTAAAGCAACCAACACTCGTTGTTACATTCGGCGACCAACAGCGCACTGTTTGGCTGCTAATACAGCTGAAAGAGATTTAAAACACAAAACCATGTATAATCTAACAAAATCTCATTAAGAGCAGACGTTTTCAAACTATTTACAATATCAAAACACCATTTCGATTTAATTTCACAATGGTTGTAATAATAGAGTGCCACCCTATACTACTTATAACAGCACAACAATATTAAATTATTATTTCAAAGTGTGACCTAGTGGTTAGTGCTCTCGATTTGCAAGAGGAAAGACGTGGGTTCGAAAACCGCTCGAGTCAAAAACATTTTTAGACCATTAACTCATACTCGGATGAGTATATAATGGACAAGGGTGTCTTTGGTGACAAACAGCGGCACCAAGTGTGCATGGCATTACGAAAACACGCCTATTCAAATGTATAGAAAATTTCACCTCCAAAAACTGAAAATTTTCAGAAAAAAAAAAAACTCTGATATTTTCTCATTTCTGCTCAAAACATAGATTGTGGGTACTCGTTAGAACCGCCTCAGCGAGGCGGTTCTAACAAGTACCACTATATATGTTTTTGAGCAGAAATAAGAAACATAATGTATACCCCTGTAAACCCCAGTTTTACTATATAAAAGTGGGGTTTAAGGGGGTTAAAATTATATAGGCATGTTTTCGTGATGGGTTGATCCATAAAAGCAAGGTTGTACAAATGCATGAACACAACGCAATCGTCACTGTCTCTGTGCCTCGGCTACCTAGAAGTGTAAAAAAAACGCACAATAATAACAACAAAGTGTCGTCTGCTGTAGTTATGTATAGTATGCTTCATGAGTATGAGTTTGTTTGTGTTGAGGTTTTGCGGCCCATTCAACCCACTGGGGTCATGTCGAGCGCGGTCAGTTTACCTAACCACACGTTTACTGTGCAGGCTTAGTCCTCTAAGCGGTTAACCAGTATAGTGCACATTCTTTCGCCAGAAACTGACAACTGCCCTTCTTGAATCAGCGGAAGGGAGAGAATGACCATAGAAAATAGTTCATGATCAATCTCCACGAAAGAGTGTTGTCGACCTCGGCGGGGTCGAACCCGCCACTTCCTGGTCTCCAGTCGGACGCGCATTCAGCTGAGCCACTGAGGCCTTCATGGGTATGATACTCTCTTAGATATCAACTGTGAAATACGATTCTATACCAAAAGGGGAATCATGTTAGTCATACAACACTGCACAAAGATACATGAGTTGTCGATCTACGGAGATGGATCAACAATGGTATCAAAAGAGCCGCAACGTCAGAAAATATACCTGCGGAAATGTGTACCCAGCGAAGATTCAGATCAGACTGCGCGTTCACGCAGTCTGATCAGAATCTTCGCTGGGCGCATTTTGGATAGCCAAGGGCGCAAAGTTTCTTCATGCAAAGATCCGACTGTGCGGATCGTTGGGCGCACATCTCAAAAGGTACGTTTTATCACACTCCAGTTTTAAATAATTCTAAATAGTCGGACCCCGTAACTCCTTTGCATTACGAAAATACGCCTATTCAAGTATTCTGAGAATTATACCTCCAAAAAAAAAGAAAACTTTCATATGAAAACTTCTGGTGGTTTTCATATTTCTGCTCAAAACATACGTTATGCGTGTTTGTTAGAGCCGCCTCGGCGAGGCGGTTCTAACTAGTACCCTGTATCTATGTTTTTGAGTATAAATCAGAACATTAATGTTTATCCCTGAAAACCCCAGTTTTACTGTATAAAAGTGGGGTTTTAAAGGGGTCAAAACTATATAGGCGTGTTTTCGTTTGACCTTACTTTTTGGTAATAAAAAAATACAACTACTTTGCTTTCGACATCTTTCAGAAAGTCGCTTTTTGCTTTGCGCTTTACACAGAAGAAGTAAATTTGCAAACTTTTGTCATGATTTTATACAAACATACCCAAAAGAATGATCGATGAGGCACAAATAATGACAAACAATGAACCAGCGCATGACAAAACCTACAATTAAACTTGAGCGACCAGTGAAGACTCAGATCAGCCTGCGCATCCGCGCAGTCTGATCAGAGTCTTCGCTGATCGTATGTGCCTTCTACAGTCTCCGGCTCACATTGAAACTACCTACGCACGAACAGAGAGGAACTGTCTTGCAACGGTCAGTAAAAAAAAATAATATTGCGGTGGTTTTAACCAGTTTTACCCGCGCGAAACCTCACCCTTTATGCTGATTTAGCTCCGATTCACAAACATATGTTCGGTCCGAAAAAGGTCCTCTTCCTCATCTGTGAAACATCACAGAGACACATCCCAGTAAGCATTCTACATAAATCTACAGCGGGCCGTTATCGGCCCGGCAGGGTAGCTGACGGGCCGATAACGGCCCGCTGTAGATTTATAAAGAATGCTAGCTGGGATAATATCATAAACACTTTATTGAAACAAAGCAAAGGGCTAAATGGCGATCTGAAACTAGAACACAAGAAAACCATAAACCGGACCACTACAGACTTTGATAGTCAGCATTTTGTACGGCTTCTGATAGTATGGAGACCCCTAAAGGGGTAACTGGCAAACAGTATAGACCCAGGGTGCGGTGTATGATCAGGGACTCCACTGTTTGCAAACGTTTCAGCCATTTTTCTCTAGGAATATGTAGATCACAAAGCCTGACATATTTAAAATTGAAATTCCACTCTTTCAAATAAATAGTATTGGGGAGTTTATTCGGTATTAGCGAAAGATTCCTGAGAAAGCTTATTCCAGTCCTGCATAACAGAGGGGAAGAATGATTTTAATAAGTTGATTGTTTGCATAAAATATTTGCATATCATCTACAATGAATAGATTGTATTTTAAAGAATCACTGATTCATGTACAAAGATTACAGGCTCCATATTCCTAAAAAAATAGACACTTTTGATCCAGGAAAGGTTTAAAAGAATTGATATATAGTATTAATACGATCATAAAATGTAGCATCTGACAGCCTGTAAAATTTCATTTAGTCTCTTGTTTTCTAACTGGCTCAAATATGGAATGATTTTATCGTAACTCTAAATTAATGTTGGCAACATTAGTTCAGAGATACGATAAAAATTATTTCGTTTCAAGAAAGAGAGACAAACGAAAATTTACAGGCTGTCAGATACCACATTTGATGATTGTGTTAATACCATATATCAATATACTCAATCTGTCTTGGATAATAAAATATCTATTTTTGAAGGATATGGAGCCTTTAACAAGTTATACATTGAAAGGTCAACGACTGAATACAAGGCCTGGTATATAATTAATAGGCGTAAAACAATAGTTGTCTTTACGCTAACCTGACCGCCCCTGTTTCAAACACCCGACTCTGCTACTTTTTTATCAGTAAAAATTCAAAATAAAAAGTAAAGCACCGACCCTCAACAAAATACCTGCTTTTTTTTCATAAAATTACAGGTCCGACATTGTTCTTTTCTGGAGAAATAATAGAAAAAATAAAAAAAAAAAAGTTTCTCCTACCTACCGACCAAATGTTTTTTTCAGCATGTTAGCGGAAACACAGATATTTTTACGCCATATATACATTGGTCTTTAGAAAGTGTTACAACATTCTGACGAACAGACGATGATGTTATACGAGGATGTTCCTGATTAGACAAATAAAGTGCCACTTTTTACACCGGAGTACGTTTATATGCTTGCCTGAACGACTTGTCTATAAATCCATATATCAGTGGGTTCACCGAAAAAACTGATCATAAAAAAAAAAAAAAAAAAAAAAAAAAAAAAAAAAAACAGAATTGGAACGTTAGTTGATAAGCTATTTTCTCATGAGATTTTAATTAGTTGAAGAAGTCATGTTCTGATGCGTTTAAAATCTGGAGTATACAATAAGGTACAAAGCTGATAATAAAGTCAAGAGTCGCTGCAAACATTATATATTTCACTCTCTTTATATTACGTTTATGTGCTCCATGTCTCGTCGAGCAGCCTTGTGACACTGCGAAAACATAGTTCGCTTTCTTTCCTTCAATTTCATCCAATTGTCGTACATTGCAGCCAGCCGAATAGTTGCTGGTTTGAGTACAAACAGTCGGTATTGATGAGTTTACAAATCGAATATGCTGCCAAGTCGTTCTCTAATGAAACTGTAAATTATGATCCGAATTTAGGCGCCAGCAAAAACAGTGGATAATATAAATATATTGTAAATAAGTGCAAATGGTGTGTGTTTATACTTCTCGGTTGTATGACTTTCGACGCCAGTTAAATTTGCTAGATCAGTTCTGACTGTCGAATAATCAAGAATCGACAGAATGTAGGGAAACACACCCGCCATAAGAACAAGTAGTCTCTTGGCCAATGATAGTGTGATCTGCCACTGTAAAATATAATATATTTTCCTGTTTCGCTCCACTGAAATTAGAATCAGTGTAAATACGGACGCTAATAGGAAAGAAATGAAATTATTATCATATGTTTTTACATACTCGATAGGCAGTGAAACTGTAAGAATAAATGTTTTCAGCTATCAGTCCAGGCAGTAGAATACAACATGACATGAAATCACAAACTGTTAACACAAGAATAAACGCTCATTTAGTTGAGGATCTTGTAATGTATTTTAAATACACTATTAAAGTTAGTCCGTGTCTTATCAACCCATGTACCACCAGTACAGACGTGAATATAGTCACTGGCAAAAACAATTCAATCTCTTCAGAATTCAAATATTTTTCGACTTCTTCCTCCTTAATACAGTCGAACCTCTATAGCTCAAACACCAATGGCTCGTTTACCATAGTTAATTCGTTTTAGAGTCCCTACGGTTGTTTTTGACAGCTCAAGAAAACAAATATTTAGGGATTTTTCTTTTATTTTATCATGAAATTGTATGTTGTGTGTACTCATTAGAATCGCCTCATTGAGGCGATTCTAATGAGTACACTCAACATACCATTATTGTGTTGAAGGTCAAAAAGGTTTTCCTAAATTATCGCCACTTACTTCATGATTAACCCTCAGTGGCTCCAACTACCCATATCTCGAACAAATTTCCATGGTCCAAAAATATTCGAGACATTGAAGTTCGACTACTGTTGTATTTTTCATATTTTATCAATTTTGTAGTTGGCTATGATTTCAGCAGCTGTAAGATAAGAGATGTCGTCTTCGATGGTTGTTTCGATTGAACGGATGCCACTTAAATATAGATTTTGACTGTCCTAGCTAAGTTTATTAATGGAGGTATTCTAGTCTCAGTCAGAAGTTTCAGCTACTTGGCAAATCCCTGATATCGACAACAACATGGTCTCCATATTTAAAAAAGGATATCATCGGTTTGTCGAAGTAGAAATATAAGTGAATATTCCACAAAATGCTACAATCACGAACCACAGCTTTTTCAAAAGCATTAAAAGATTGAGGGATTAAGATAAATTATAGCTAAACAAACGCCACATATGTAGGACGGACGAACGGACGAACACGAATTGCAGCAGAGGAACCGCCTTGGAAAGATCAGTAGAACAGCTACTGTAAACACTGGCGGTATGACGGGAAGGGATTGTTTGCGCATTTTAATTTTGGCGCATTCATACTTTCCGGTTAATGCCACACTTTATTTGCGAACTGATTTTTTTTTCCATTATTTCGGTGTTTTTTACTCACCTTATTGTGAAAGTGGGAGCTGGTTGCTAAGGTTTCTTTGGTTTGTGGCTAGTGTTACTGTCTGTCGTGGTATGTTTGCTCTTCCTTTTGATATCATTGCATCACGAAAACATACCTATATAATTTTGACCCCCTTAAACCCCACTTTTATATAGTAAAACTGGGGTTTATAGGGGTATACATTATTTTTGTTATTTCTGCTCAAAAACATAGATTGTGGGTACTCGTTAGAACCGCCTCGCCGAGGCGGTTCTAACGAGTACCCACAATCTATGTTTTGAACAGAAATATGAACAATATCAGAATTTTTACCTGAAAACTTTCAGTTTCTTGTGGTGAAATTTTCAATATATTTGAATAGGCGTATTTTCGTAATGGGTAGGATACATTCTGTGATCGTGTGTATTCCGGGATATCTTCTATACTATTTGCCTAGATAGCCATAGCGCCAAATTTAAAATCATTACGAAAACATGCCTATTCAAATATACTGAAAATTTTACCATCAAAAAATGAAAATTTTCAGATAAAAAAATCTGATACTTTTATATTTCTACTCAAAAACATAGAATGTGGGTACTCATTAGAACCGCCTCACCTATGTGAGACGGTTCTAACGAGTACCCACAATTTAAATTTTTGAACAGAAATAAGACAAATAATGTATTACCCTCTAAACCCCAGTTTTACTACATTAAAGTGGGGTTTAAGGGTGTCAAAATTATATAGGCATGTTTTCGTGATGGACCGTCATAAAATTTTTACATTACTATGGTGATGGTGGGTGTAGGTGTGTTAAATAAGTTTACTCGCGTGAAACCCAGCCCATAGTTCTAATGCAGCTCTAAGTTACAAACATGTTTTAATTGCATATGGGACCTCTACCTCATCATTTGAACGTCACAGTGAAACACACATCATCACAAACGCTTTTTCAAAGCAAAGCAGAAGGCTCAATGTCATGCAAAAGGATGAAAATGAAACGCAATCTTCTAGAAAAGCGCGATACTCTCGAGTGTGTGTGTGTGTGTGTGTGTGTGTGTGTGTGTGTGTGTGTGTGTGTGTGTGTGTGTGTGTGTGTGTGTGTTTGGGGAGGGGTGTAACTCGGGGACAATTGTGGTACGGGTATGCGAGGCAGAATTTCAAAACCTATCTCATTCATATACCTAGCCTTTGAAAAAAAACGGACCAATTCATATACTAGTTCGTCAGAAATGCTGACTCATGTATATACTGCCCTTTGATTTTTTTGTACTCGTTTATTGCGTGTAGTTAGACAAATATCGCAGCATCTAAAAATCTCAGAGCGAAAAATATGTGCATATACATGTACTGAGATTTCAGAAAAGTGGGGCCTTTCATGTACCAAACAAGAACAATCGGGTCAGTCACATACTTCTTTGTTGAAAAAAAAGAGGTTAATCATGTATCTGGCAGCGCTGAGAAAGGGAATCATTCGGTACGCACATCCATACTATGTCATATATAGGAAGTTAAACTCCACCCTCCACACCGCTCTCCCTATACCACCACCGAGGCGATACTATCTCAAACCAAATGTGAAATTTGTATGTTAACAGGCGCCTAAAAGATTTCTTAGTATGGCATTTATTTGGAATAGAAATATTTATTTATAAAAATGTTAATGAAGTCAAACAGGATAGGCCACAATCAACAAGCACAACATTCTTGAGGCACCGAAGGAATAAGCAATGTCAAAACAAAGAGCACATCTGGAATTACATTGGTGATACATCAGATTAGTTTTTGCGTAATAATATAAATAGAGTTACCCAGGAAAGGCCACAGCAGCGACTTTCCGAGGGATAAGAAAAGAAAATATAAGAAACAAGACACACTTGCACGGTAGCAATAACAAACATAAAACAAAGAAACTACATCAAAAGAACTGCCCTGGAACGGGGTCAGAAGAAACAATTGCTAGGTAGAGACGTGGGATTAAACTGGGTTTACGAGATCGCCTTTAATTCTGATGCAGCTCGAATCGCAGATATATGTTTATGCTCGGTCCGCGTAGGTTTCACTATTTCATCAGTGCAACATTACATAAAAGCATAAATAATCACGAAAATGCAACGAAACAAAGAAAAGGGCTCAATTGCATACTGTACTCAGAAAACCACAAGTTAGACAACGATGTGCTCGAGAACAGGCAGCAATAGCTATGCACTAACTTTCTGAAACATAAAAGCCAGCACATGACAAAACCTACAATAAGATCTGTGTGACCAGCAAAGACTCGGATCAGCCTATATATCCACCAAGAATGGCAAGGGTTCTTGTATTCCTCTTTGGATAACCTCGAAGCTGTTGCAGGCAAACGCGATCAGCGAAGACTCTGATCAGACTGCGCGGTCGCACAAGTCTTGTGGGTATTTTTCATGCGCTGGATCGTATTGACAATGGAACCGTCCTGCAGTCTGAGAAAGAAAAGTACAGTCGAATCTCAATGACTCAAACATCTTTGGGACTAATGACGATTGCCTTAGACAAGGTTAGTTCGAACCACTGAGGGTTAATAATGGTGCCAGATCAGGAAGCAAATAAAGAATTTTTTGAGATTGGTTATCGGTTTTCTACATAATAATTATATGTTAAGTGTATTCATTAGAATCGCCTCAATGAGGCGATTCTAATGAGTACACACATCGTACAATTTCATTGGAAAATAGAAACTTTTCCTGAATATTTGATTTCTTGAGCTGTCGGAAGAATTTTAAAGGCACTCAAAAACGAGTTCGAATAAGCCATGGTAAACGAGCCATCGATGTTCGAGCTATTGAGATTCGACTGTAGTTTAAAATTAGTTTTAAACCCCAAATAGTTATATTCTGACTGTTCAAAAGCGGTTCTTCTGCTGCAACTCGTCTGCGTTTGTATGTCGGTTATTGCAGTTGTACTAAAGTGTCTTGTCATTGTTTATTTTTTTTATTTTATTTATTTATTATTTTTTTTTCTCATCTGTACCTCGGGAAGGCTGTCCTTCGTGATTGTAACATTTCCTGGGTGAATCCATTTATATTTTGATAATTATGTACACATAAGTTATCCAATTTTAAGTCCACATGTTCATATGCTTCTAGAATATTGCGTTTTCATTTTGATTAATTTATACAAAAGAGTCCCTAAAATTACGATTAAACTCCTATGAGCTGTTATTGTAAAAGTGAAAGTATAAGTTAAATTAAAACATTTTGGCTTTATCTGTGATGTATTTGTTGCCCATAATGATTCATGGATGAGTTAGAAGGCCTAAACGCGAATCGATTGAACATACGCTTTTACCACTATGGAAGCTGAGGACGTAGGTTAAGATCCATTCTAACACTCCTGCACGTGTTGTTTTTTATTTGTCTTTACATTTCTAGCCATGCTTTATCTAAGGTATTTGAGCACGGGAATTTCGTCGCGCGCTATCGACGGGAAACCAATCATATAGATCTGCGAAAGTTTCGCCCCTGGTAACTATGCACGCTAGCTTACAATATTGGTCGAAACATTCATATACATAATAAATTATATTATGTATTAAAACAGAAAATGATCTATGAGTATGAGCATTGCAGTTCTTTGACTTTTTTTTACCTGATGAGTTCCTCTACAGGTTATACCATTCAAACATATTCGTTTTTTTGCGTCTTGTTTCCATCGTGTATTTGTTGACATGTTCGAAAACAAAAGTAAGTCGGTTAAGATTCTTATTTTGCTGTTTTACGAGATATCTGTTCTTCTTAAGTCCATCGCGGAACTCAAATTTCATACGTTTTGCAATTCTTTCATGAACACAGGATTCAAGTTTTTATATTAATACATCCTTTATTTATATTTTACATCGTCAGCTGATTCGCATTAGTTATCCGCCTTTTTGAATATTCGTCATCGAACCTTGTAATTACGTAACCGCGTGACGTAATGCTTAAAAGGTATTGTCAACTACCAAAGGGGGAAGTCAGGTAATAGAAATAATAATGAAAATCAATAAAAAAAATCATTTATGCAAAATTCGTTCAAAGAGGGGTGTTAGAAAAAAAATAAATTATTCCGAACCGTGCTGAAATGCCCCAGATAAAGCACAGTTGAGTTTGGGTTATACCCATTTGAGCTCTCGCTCGCTGCGCTCGCTCGTGCTCAAATGGGTACAACCCAAACTCAACTGTGCTTTATCTTAGGCATTTCAGAACGGTTCGGAATAATTTATTTCTTAAGTAAAGCTATTTTGAGCTCACAAATAATCTGTATTTTCAAACATTTGAATCTACGGTGAAGATTACCGTTGTTTTGTCCTGTTCGTCTTATTGTTGTATTACGTAAATCCTTCCTAGCACAATCATCACATTGCTAGTAAAGGTACCTAATTGCTTTGCTTTTCTTTGGTCTATGGTTTGTGTACTATCCGTCATGGTTTCTATGCTCTGCCTCTTGATGGTATTGGTAGGCAATGATCTGTAATTGTAGCTATTTCTGGACATCTTCTAGATTATTTTTACTTATCACGAAAATATACTTTTATAATTTTGACCCCCTTAAACCTCACTTTTATGTAGTAAAACTGGGGTTTACAAGGGTATACATTAATTCTTATTTCTGCTGAGCAACATAGAATGTGGGTACTCGTAAGAACCGCCTCAGCGAGGCGGTTCTAACGAGTACCAACAATCTATGTTTTGAGCAGAAATATGAAAAAGGGGTCAGAATTTTTAACTAAAAACTTTCAGTTTTTGGTGGTGAAATTTTCGACATATTTAAATAGGCGTGTTTTTGTAATATGGTATCCCTTCTGTTCCTGCTGACTTTTTTGTATACTGAATCACCGATAATTTATACAAACATACTACACATATTTGAATTATAAAACTACGCCTGAACTTGATATTTATGTTAACACCCCTGATTCCTATGGATGTCAATATTCTGAATTGTGTTATTATGCAGCAGGTCACGCCATTAGTAGAATCACGCCATTAGTAGAAATGGACCTATTAGGTCTAAAGGACCCAGATAAAGAGTCCTTTACCATACTAGTGGTTTATTCTACTGACAGTTCTAAGGCGGTGGTGCTGGTGTTAGTCTTACTTTTTGTTGCTTTGTGGTTTATTCTAAGAGGCGATTTGTTTTAAGTCTTGCCTTGTGTTATTTTGTTATTTTTATTGTATTTTTTTTTCAAGTCCTTTTAGCTTTGCGATTACCCCGCTTAGCGAAGAGAGAACTAATCTTAGTGCTTTTCGTACGATTTGGGCCCGTTTGGTTTTGTCTGTTTCTTCTTCCTCTTGGTGTCTGGGATGGGCTGTGATTGTGGGACTCCCAGGACTTTTCTCTTACTTGTTTTTCAATAAATGTTGCTTATAAATTCCGGAAACTTCATATCAATTCTGCAAACGTTGGTGCAAACGAGAGTATATTGAGTCAAAGTTTTAGTGTTTTCAAATTAATCGATTTACATTTGTTAAATATGTCTTACCTTGTGTCATTTGTTCTTGTATTTTTCAGTCCTTTTAGCATTGCGATTACCTCGCTTGGGGAAGAGATAGCTAATCTTAGTGCTTTTCGTACGTTTGTTCGATTTGTGCTTATTTGGATTTGTCGATTTCCTCTTACTCTTGGTGTCTGGGAAGGGCTGCGGTTTGTGATTGTGGCACTCCCTGGACTTTTCTCTTAACTTTTTTTTTTTTTTACATATTTCATTTTACTCGAACAATTCAAACCACTTATCGGGTAATCCTAAATTTTCTTTTCGACATCTGAAACAAAGTATCCCAGGCTTCCGTAGGAGGTACGTGATAGTTTCAGCTGACAAGGCTTCAAACAATGTTGTAAGTATGTGATTTTTGCACTATGTCAATATCTTAAACAAGAATTCTGCCGAAGGCTATGTCAAATTTACTAAGTCGGTGAACCATTAAATATAGATAGAGGTCAAATATGGATACTGCTGTCTGAGTTGTCAACCCTAAGTGCAAGCTTATACGAAGTATCACCACTGTAGCATTTATAGTTCTCGGGAAAGGAACTTGAACATTAGGGTCGAAGTTAAGGTTGAGGAAAATGTTAACGGACGAAGGGACGGAAGCCGGATCCCCATATCTCGTCATGCTAAAAGCAGGCGCAAAAAAAGGAATTCACAGTACAAAAACATACACGCATGCTTCCGAAGATGAGACGTTTATTATTGACAATCATAGAAGTCAGTCTGTCAGGTTTATTATTAATATTAAATAGAACCAGGACGTGCTTCCTGCGTTGTATGGGTCACCGGCCCCATAAAACGCATTTATATAAAAAAAAATAATAAAAATATCCAGGAAATTCCACAATCACAAAACACCAAAGAAAACAGAGATGAAGAGCAAACAATGACAAAACAAACGCCAAATATGAAACCACCGACATACAAACAAAGAAGAACTGCAATCGAGGTATTGTCTTGGGACGGTCAATAGTGTAACTACTAAAACCAGTTTTACTCGCGCAAAACCTCAACTTTAATTCTGATGTAGCTTCAAATAACAAACATATTTTCGGTCGGCATAGCGGTACTCTACCTTATTTAAAAAAATGTCGCATTAAAACGTATATAATCTCAAATTCAGTAATTAAACAAAGCAAAGGGCTCAATGGCGATCTGAAGCCAGAACTAAAAAAAAAAAAAAAAAAAAAAACCACACAAACATGAACATGAACATGATAGGCCCGGCCACAGACATTGATAGTCTGGCCCCAACAATCTGAAAGAAACTGAGGAGGGGCCGTCACTGACTCTGAAGACCGACCCACCGTACGTGCAGATAAAGAGAGAAGCAAATGTATCAGCCATAATCGAGTTAACCGCTATATATGCAGTTTGGAGCCAACTATCTATGTTGTAACTTTTGTTCTTGTAGCGCGTGACAATCTATTTTTAATGCTTCGAAAAATCAGTTTTGCCAACTATCTGTCTGAATTTATAGACTTAGTCGCCGTGTAATTCAGTACTTTCGGACAGGCTTTCTAGCAGAAGTGTTTTCAAACCAGCATTATATTTGGAAATTAATTCAGCATAACAGTGCTAAAACTTAAAACGATTTATTTATGATAACAGTACCCTTGCTTAAGAAGCTGAGCAATCAAAATTTTATTTTTATTTCCACTATTAAAGTCTCTGGCTTGACTAGATTAAACCGAATGAACAACTGAGGATTTACGTTTGCTGTCTGCAGCCCATCAACAAAGAAGATCAACAATGAAGATAGCAGATCTTCTACGGTCCTACAGGAAGGATTCATGTTAGTCTTACTCTTTGTTGCTTTGTGGTTTATTCTATGAGGCGTTTTGTTTTATGTCTTGCTTGTGTTATTTTTTTCTTGTGTTTTTCAGTCCTTTTAGCATTGGGATTACCTCGCTTGGGGAAGACAGAGCTAGTCTTGGTGCTTTTCGTACGTTTGTTCGATTTACGCTTATTTGGTTTTGTCGGTTTCCTCTTCCTCTTGGTGTCCGGGAAGGGCTGCGGTTTGTGATTGTGGCACTCCCTGGACTTTTCTCTTACTTTTTTTATACTACGACGGTGAGTCGGTACTCAGACTGAAAGATGGCAACTTCCTCTATCTATTACATATTTGGTACTACCGATGTCTGTAGTTGGACATATAGTAGATTTAAAAAAAAAAGCCGATTGTTTTGATATAACAAACAACAAAACGCATGTCCAAAAAACATGAGCAATTTGCTTGGGGCTGATCACGTGGGATACGAACTCGTGGATGACGAATATGATGTCACATAAACTACCCAAATTATGGTGTGTCTAAACACCCAGCGTACACAAACATATCCTTGACAACCTACAAAGCCACCGATTACTCATTTTAAACAGAGATATATGGTAGGAAGTGTACAGTGATTTAGTTCTTTGAAACATCATTACATGCCGCTGCATTATTTAATCACGCCAACAGATGACTTTCTAAGCTTTGTTTGAAAGCTAATCTTTTTTTTTTTTTCTTTCTTTTTTTTTTAAATGTTTACAATGTTTTTCTTTTCTTACGAGGGCAGTATTTGTGGAAGCACACTAGTCCAATCGAAACTGTGGGAAAAAGTGAAATTTACCAAACAGTTACTAGTAGTTCTTTCCTCTGTAGTTCTGTTGCACATTTTAATGACATTTACAGCGAAAAGATTAAAACCACATATCAGAACACTGCATTTAGTTAAGACAGTCGGCTTAAATAATAAGAAAAATAACGTTTTACGCCAAATATGAATATTTAACGACATAAATTGTTTTCAAAACATTGAATGATTTTAACCGACTTCATCTAAAAAGCTTTTGCGTAACGGATTAGCCGCGAGCATGGATAAAGGGAAATCACCTTTGTCATACAACTTTCTGAGGCTTTCTGAGATTGTCTGTTTCAAAATCACGAAAACACACCTGTTTTGACCACACCTTTATACAGTGAAACTGGGATTTACAGGTGTATACATTTTTGTTCTTATTTCTGCTCAAAAACATAGATTGTGTGTACTCGTTAGAACCGTCTCGCCGTGGCGGTTCAAACGAGTACCTACAATCTATGTTTTGAGCAGAAATATGAAAAATATCAGAATTTTTATCTGAAAACTTTCAGTTTTTGGTGGTGAATTTTTCAATATATTTGAATAGGTGTCTTCGTAATGCGAATCAGTATCTTCGCAGGGTGCAGTTTGGCTAGCCAAGGAGGCAAAATACCTACATGCAGACAACGAAGACTCAAATCAGACTGCGCGGATGCGCAGGCTGAGATGAATCTTCGTTGGGCGCACGTATGTTTCGGCTCAAACCCGTTTGTTTATAATTTGCAGAAGCCGTCTGAAATTTGGTACCAAAACAGTTTTAAAAGATAATCCACGGCTTCAGAAAATGATTTGTACGCAGGTTAGTGTCAGTCTCCACTGAATCAATCCGATTTGAAGCAGATTATGTAGCCCCTGTCCGTTGACACACATATTCTACTGATCTTGTCCGCGAACAGCTTGCTCCTGACCGGCTGGAATTGTGATGCCAGACGCTATCTATAACGCTAAGCACGCTTGGTATTACTTTCATTCAACAGACGACATGTTGACATGCATGTTATTTTGCTTTTTTTTTTTTTTTTTTCAGGAAAAGGATCTGACATTTCATACAAAATATCTCCTTAGGAGAAGGTTTGCATGAAATGTCTATTCCTATTTTCAAGGAAAAGTAAGAAAATTATCATCTAATTGGCGTCTGCTGCTTTGCTCTGAGAGTGATAAAGGTTAAAACGTTGAAATTAAATACTTCAACACTAGCAGACTCCATTTTGTTGGGCGGGGGGACTTGAAATTTAATGTCAATTGTCTCCCTAGGCTAAATATCAGGTCCTGCTCTTTTTTGAGAAAAATAATAAGAAAACGTATCACTTATTTGTCGTCTGACAGTTTTAGGGTGTACTGAATACACTTTAGCTTTAACCCATTGAATTACAGCGGTGGTCATAGAGGTGGATGACTTTCGTTTTATTTTTCAGAGACAATAAGGTCGGACATTTTATAAATCCTCTGCACGCAGACGATTTATATAAAATGCTAAGCCTTATTTCTCTGAAGAAATCTGTGAGAATATCGTTTGCAATAATTTTAATGGGCGGTTCAATGGTCGCCACTCAGATAAAAGCAAAATGCAATTTAAAATGAACAGCGACTGGGGAAAAGGGGCTTTCTGGGCACATAGGACAGCGCCGGCCCGATCAGACTGCCGACTGATCTGCATTTACACTGTTTGCAAAGGTAGCGTATATCCAGGCTCAGCAGGACAAGGGTTGTTATTGTAATTCGGAAAGCAGGTTGGGACTGTGGACTGTAGGGTATGAAGTTTTAACTATGAATAGAAGCAAACAACCGTGAACAGTTAGTGTGAAGAAGGAACCGTGAAGTAAAAACTTTGCATTGTGAAGTATTAACTATGAAGTAAAAATTGCGAATTGTGAAGTATGAATGAGCTACGAACTGTGATTTATCAAATGAAAGGTATTGTATGAATTGCGAAGTATGAACTGTGAAGTAAGAACTTTTAATTGTGAGGTATGACCTTAAAAGTAAGAATTGTGATCTTTGAAACATAAATGAGTTTTTTGAACTTTGACATCAAGTTCGAGCTGAAGTATGAATTTCGAAGTATGAACTGTGAAGCTATGAATTAACCGTCAACTGTGATTTATCAAGTGTAAAGTGACATATGAAATGTAAAGTATGAACTGTGATGCAGGAACTGTGAACTTTGAACTATGAATTGTGAACTATAATGTAAGAACTGTGGACCATGAAATGAAGTATCATGTTCTAGTATAACAGTAATACTTAAATGATTCAAACACCGATGGTGTGATTACTGTGGCTGATTCGAACTCGTATTTTAGTCCCTCGGCAAATCCTTCGATATCTCCAAAAACAAATATTAAATGCATGCTGTGTGTACTCATTAGAATTGTCTCATCAAGGCGATTCTAATGTGTACACTCAATTTATCAATATTTTATAGAAGAGAAAGAAGACATCCTTAAATTGATTAATTTGCCTTCTGACCTGAAGCTATGATTCAACCTCACTGGCTTGAACTACCCATGTCTAGAACAAATTTCTATGGTCTTGAAGATGTTCGAGCCATTGAAGTTTGGCTGTACATCAAATAACATTAAAGTAAATGAAATGTGGACTATGAAGTACGAAGTGTGACCTTAGAACTATGAACTGTTAAGTTGTGAATTCATCACCGGCCTTTGTACCTTTCGCACCGCAAAACATTCATACAGGCTTGTCTGAACGTCTTGTCTATAAATCCATAAATGAGTGGGTTCGCCGAATAGCTGATCATAAAAGAACGTAACATTAGTTGATAAACAATTTTCTCTTGATAGTTCAACTTGTTGAAGAAATCATGAACTGCTGCATTTAAAATTTGGAGTGTACAGTTAGGTATGTAGCTTATAATAAAGACCAGCGTTACAGCAAACATGATACGAGTGACTTTTCTCATACTGTTCTCATGTGAACTATGTCTCGTTGGACAGTTCCCTGATCTAGTGAGAGAGGGCATATTTCCTGGTCTAGAGAGAGAGAGCATGTTTCCTGGCCCAGTAAGAGAGGGCGTGTTTCGCGACACCGTGAAAACGTATTTTGCTTTCTTCTCTTTTGTTTCATTAAGATGTCCAATATTGCAGTCATCCGAGTAGTTGCTAGTTTGAGCACATGCGACCGGTTTTGGTGTGTTTACAAACCGGAAATGCCGCCATGTTGTTCTCCAAATGAAACTGTAAACAACGATTAGGATCAAGGCCCCAGCAAAGGCGACGGATAGCAGCAGTATGTTGTAAATAAGTGGAAATGGTGTGTGTTTGTACTCATCCGCAATTTGACATTCCACGCCGGTTATATTTGCCTTATCAGTTTTTACTGTCGAGTAACCATTCAATATGGCGGCCGGAATGGTAAAAATGGCGGGAAGTACAACTGTCATTATAACCAGCAGTCTCTTCGCCAATGGTAGTGTGATCTGCCATCTTAAAGGGTGACATATCTTTCTGTATCGCTCGAAAGAAATAAGGAGCAATGTACACACCGACGCAAATGGGAAGAAATAGAACAAATATCGCATAGCTTTACAAACCCTGTAGGCAGTGAAAGTGTAGGAATAATGGCTTTCAGCTATCAGGCCAGGCAATAAAATAGTACATGACATAAAATCGCAAAATGCCAGCACAAGAATAAACAGCCTTTTGGTCGAAGATCTTGTGATGTATTTCAAATACACTATTAATGTTAATCCGTTTCCTATCGCTCCATTTACCATCAGGATAGACGTGTATACAGTTGCCGCTAAAAATAATTCAACTCCTTCAGCATTCAGTTTGTTTAAGTATATATCGACATCTTCCACGTTAAAAACTGTTTTGTTTGTCATATTTTATAAGATGTGAATTAAACAGCTGTAAGATAGACTAATCCTTCTTCAGATGGTTCTTTCGTATTGGTGGATTTCACCTTATGTAATATCCAAACTCCGATTAAGGTTTTCCTTTCTGCTGACAGGATTCTTCCTAAAACATAATTTACATAATTAGTTTTATCACAACATTAAGCCTTAAAGCGCCAATTACAACAACAGACACCATATTTATCAGTTCTTCAAACCTTTTAAAATTAGTTTCTCTACAAATGATGAGGCTCACCATAAGTACGATCTCAAAATTGATATCAAAATAACAAACAACACTTGAACCACCTCCTAAGACTGATCTCCAGTTAAAACTACCGAGTCTGTTGTAGGTTTTCTACCTTTTTATCTTGGTGGCATGTGTAAGCTATCCAGTTTTCTTTCAAAATGCAAATTGTGGAGCTGAGTTTTGATAATATTGCCTTTCAGTTGTTCTTTAATTAACCGCAAAAAGTTTTGTCTGATTCTATCATCGTAAATTGTTTTCAAAATATCCTTTAAACATATCTCTTTCCTTTATTTTTGACGCTTTTCTGAAACTCGCATTTCTAGAACTGACGCATTATGATGTGTTATACTTACACCGTTAAATCTGCTAATGAAGAATACCAAATTGACGCTAAGTATTTGGACAGCCAGCCTCAGCAAATTGTGTAGATCCAGGTCAGACGCCTCATTAGCGTGTTTGCCGTTCACCCAGCAATTTTAGACGCATCAACAGGTTGTAAATAGGACTTAAAAGCTTGAATTGTCCGAGGGTGTAATACTGTTGATTCCCAAGAGGTTAAAAAGATTTAATTTCCCATGCGAGTGCATAACATTAATTCTCCATCACGAAAACATACCTATATAATTTTGACCCCCTTATATCCCACTTTTATAAAGTAAAACTAGGGTTTACAGGGGTATATATTATTTTTCTTATTTCTGCTCAAAAACATAGATTGTGGGTACTCGTTAGAACCGCCTCGTCGAGGCAGTTCTAACGAGTACCTACAATCTATGTTTTGAGCAGAAATATGAAAAATATCAGAATTTTTTATGATTTTTTTTTTTTTTTTTTTTTTTCATTTTTTGGTGGTAAAATTTTCATTATATTTAAATAGATATGTTTTCGTCGACGAACACTGATGAATACGTGAATCCCCGGTGAACTGATACCTATTATCTTTCTGCTTTGTTGTCATCACAAAAACATGCCTATATAATTTTGACCCCAATAAACCCCACTTTTTATAGTAAAACTGGGGTTTACAGGGATAAACATAACTTTTTTTATTTCTGCTCAAAAACATAGTTTGAAGGTACTTGTTAGAACCGCATTGCCGAGGCAGTTCTAACGAGTACCCACAATCTACCTTTTGATCAGAAATTTGAAAAAAATATCAGATTTTTTTTATCTGAAAATTTTCAGGTTTCAGGGGTGAAATTTTCTATATATTTGAATAGGCGTGTTTTCGTAATGCTTGTTCTGATGCTAGCATTACTGTCACCTTCAGTGGCTGCCCACTTTGCATTCTGTCCCTGTGTTTTCGCTCTATTTGATTTGTATATATTGCGACTATATTTGAATTTAGGGTGCATATATTGTTGCCGGTAAATTTGATTTAATCCCCTAACGCATGGAATAAAACAACTGAAAAGCATGGCATTCAGCTCCCTCTTTCGCAACTGGTCCACCAAAATACAATCAAAAAGACAGCATACAGGACGGAAAATGAAAAAAAAAAAAAAAAAAAAAAACAGCATGCAGCTACAAGGCCCAACATAGAAGAAATTAAATGGGGTATTATTGTGTTCTTAACTTTTTAAAAGGATTAAAGGTCCATAATTGCTCCAGTCTAAAACAGTTCTTCTTTATCCAGAAACAATCTCAAAAGAGTTTGAAATTTGGTCCCTATTTTTTTTTACTTTTATTAACTATAATTCCATTTCATAGCTCAATATATATATATATATATATATATATATATATATATATTATATATATATATATATATATATATATATATATATATATATATATATATATATATATATATATATATATATATATGTTTGTATAAAACACGTGGGTATTTATTAGAAGCGGTGATGCACTTCTAATGAGTACCACAACATATGTATTCGCGCAAAAATAACAAAATTATCAAACGTTTCTTGGCTGAAAATAGCGCCTTATCCGGAAATATTAGTATCTAATGTAAGTATGGCACCTACCATTGTTTTCCCCCAGATGTGTGTGTGTGTTGGTGGTCGGGGGTGGGGGTTGATTAGACATTAAAATTATACTCACCTCCTTGGAATTCAAAAGAAAATTGTGATACATGGGCGGGGTATTAGTCAACTAAAAGTGAAATTTTAGAAGAAGCTATGTGCAAAGTTTAAAGCCCACCTAAGGGATTTTCGCCAAAGATTTGTAACTCATGGGTAGGGAATTAGACAGCAAATTTAAAAAATGTCTAATTACCCAGGGTAATGCCACCATCCCTTACCCTCCTTCCGGGGGAAAGCATTGATAGGATCATAGACATATTGTGTAACTCCTTTTATAACAATGGTGTTTCCTGCTGAACATAGAGCAATATCAGTATTATTGGGTGCCAGTGGCACTTATTACTACTTATATTAGTGATATCGGCTTTAGCCTAAGAGTTCGGACAAAGAAGCCTGAGCAAACAGTGTAGATCTTGATCAGACGCCGCAGAAATTATGGAGTTACTGGCATTTAGGACAAGTATGATAATGAATTAAAGTGTCCGATAAATTACTTTAAATGCGATATATGTGTGCCACAATCTTTTAGAATAAAAATGTCTATTTCCTTACCGTGAGCAGTGAATGATACTCCGCTATTTTTGCAAACTTAAATTTAATGAGTCTGTTTTACTTCAAAGTTAAAGCTGTATCTTTCAGACTAACTCGTTTTCTCTGTCATAAGATTCCTAATGCAAATGTTTGAGATCCCTCCCACGTTGTCCATAGGAGCCTCCACAGGTATTAAAATCTGTTGACACAACAAACATACATTAAATCTTTTAAAATCCCAGAATAGAGGCTATTAAAACAACCAGCACTTCAGCATGGAAATAGTAGCATTTTATAAACATGTAAGGGAAATAATATGACTAACTTCCTGTTTGCTTTCCTGTACAACAGACCCCTTCTGAAAAGGGTTCTACTCTAAAAGGAAAGAATTTGCTCCCACGGAGAAAATGTTTTCTTTTTAGAGTAAAACACTTTTCAAATAGGAGGCAAAACTATTTTGACATGGTTGTCTCCCATGAAAATGTGTTTATTTCTACTTAAACGATTATTGTAAATATCCTTGATGCTATATTACATGAGTCAGCAGTCTTTAGCTCTAAAAGCAGTGGCTTTTTTGTGAGTAAGCATATTGAAAAAGTACAATGATATTACCCAAGTAAGGCCACATTCACGGAAGCAGTCTTCCTAGCGCAGTGAAAAAAAAGCAAGCTAAGGAACAAATGATGACAAAACAAAACGGCTAAAACCGACACACAAACAAAGAACTATATAAAAGTGGGGTTTAAGGGGGTCAAAATTATATAGGCATGTTTTCGTGATGAGACATTTTAGCCATTACCATACTTGCCCTTATAATTGGAAACGTCCATTTGGCTACCTGTTGATGTGTCCAAGAAGTGCTTGACGAGAGACCAATAGTGTAGACCCTGACAGGAAGCTGCATTCTGCTGTGTCTCATATATATCTACGCTGATTCCCCAGGTCTGTAAGTCCGAATACTTAGGATAATCACGGTACTCATTTTTTACAATAATTCAACAATTCTGTGACAGTATAGTGAAAGCCCTAATGATATCATTGTGTAATCATGCAGGCTGATCTGGATTTTCTGTTTACATATGCGATAAGATGCATTTTCTCAGGAAAAGGGTATCATTTTTATAAGGATCCTGATGGGGTTAACTAATAAGAGAATAATGGTAATTTTCTATACTTATTAGAGAAAAATAAGTAAAACAAATACCGTGAAATGAGGGCTTAGAAATAAAGAAAATTAATAGAAAGAAAAGAAAAGAAAAAATAAACAAAACTGATTAATGAGAAACAAAAATATAAAGAATAAGCATAATTAAAATAAGGAAAGAAATATATGTCATGACAGTATTATTTTAGAAAGCTTATGAATGCTTGTATGATGTTTATATTGACATTTATAAAGAATAATGTATTTTTTAAAGAAAGAAATTAATGCGGTATTTTTTTATTAGAGAATTTGATTTAAACATATCTTATTTGTATACACTTATACACAGTACAATACACAACAATACAATAGCCACATCATGGAATACAAACCGGGATTCGGACAAAAAGCCGTAAGACTTATTTAAATCCGTTTCCCATAAACTAAATTGCTTCTAGTACAGTATAGTGGATGATAGGTATTAATCATACGAATTGTAAGTTAGCCTTTATCTTGCATATTTTTGTTAAATTGACAATACATATCTATACTACTAAAAGAACGAATTGGCTTCAAAAACTAGAAAACGGTAAAAGCCTGGCGCGGTTGGTTGGTTTAAATTCGGCCGGCCTCGGTGACTCAGTTGGATGCGCCGTCCGACTCGAATCAACCCCCGCCGAGGTCGGCAACATTCTTTCGTGGAGATTGATCATGAAATATTTTCTACGGTCATTCTCTCCCTTCCGCTGATTCAAGAAGGGCAGTTGTCAGTTTCTGGCGAAAGAATGTGCACAATACTGGTTAACCGCTTAGAGGACTAAGCCTGCCCAGTAAACGTGTGGTTAGGTAAACTGACCGCGCTCGACATGACCCCATTGGGTTGACTGGGCCGTAAAACCTCAACACAAACAACACAAACAAATTGGTTTAAATTCATAACGATATTGTTCTTATTGATAAATTTTATATTTAATTTCCGGAATTTAAATGAGTTTTCCAGTTTTTTTTGTGGGGTAACAGACAATTCTTTATTCAAATTCTCCCAAAGTAGCTTCTCGAATTTACCACCTATAAATAGATTACGTGCACATTGTAAATAAATCGGACGTCATCTAAGCATAGACGGGTGCGTATTTATATGACTGAACGTTCGGTATTCCCCGTGTGGCGTAATGGTCAATTTGTACATTGCAGCGATGCTTCTGTAAACGACAAAGGTATGAACCGAATGAAAGAACAAAGTTCGAGAACGTAATGGCATACGTAATTAAGAATTTTTTTTTTTTTTTCGGGAAAATTCATTTATTTCAAACTGCATAGAAAAATCTGCCCAATAAATATTTCAATTTTGGTCAGTTATTACTGTCATCTGTGGTCAATATAGGCGAATTGTTGTATAAGCAGGTTACGTCGTACTCACTCTTCGAACCATCTCAAACACCGCTGGGTCAGTCCGAACCCAAATTGATCACCATCGGGTTGGAACTATTGAGGTGCGACTGTAATTGGACCTAACGGCAACTCTGTATATATGAGCCGTCGCATGACAAAATCAACAAAATGACCTGCGTACCACGCGCAGTGACCCGTGCATCTGCCCAGTCTGATCCGTCTTCACTGTCTGAACGTAAAAACCTCGGACCTTAAGCAACCCATCGAGTGCGCAGCCAGACTGATGAAACGGTGAATATCCATGTTAACCTGACTCTCCCCTGGGTAGCCATTTTGTTGGGTTTGTCATGCGCTGGCTCATATGGTTAGTAAACCGTCCGAAATCAGTAGGCCGATTACCTACGAATTTTCCGGCGCAGTGGCTAAGTTGCTAGAACGTTCGCCTTGCGTTCTGGAAGTTGTGTGCTCGATCCGCTGCCAATTCATACCAAAGAATTTAAACATGGTATTACTGCAGCTCTCTTTCGCTTGGCGATCAGCGTTGAGCAAACTGAAATGACCGGTGTCGCGTAAGATGTTTAAGACCATGAGATGTTTCAGAACGCATGCGCAACGGAAGCGGATATCAGGTGGGGCAAAAGGCGTGAGATTTGTCAGAATTTATCTACCCCAATTTGAATTCCTATTTTGCTGTTGTCTATATAAAGTATTTTTTTTCTTTTCTCCGTGCTGCGGTTGAATTTAGAATACCCAGATGAATTATGGAGGTATTTGTCTTACTTAGACACCTGTATTATTTTTAATATCTGTTGACATACGGCGTGAAGAACGAAAACGTGCATTCATATTCGCCGTGTGCGACTGTTTACGTACCAGCTTACAGTTTGATACCTACAGAAACGTAGTTTTGTTTTTCTTATGTACATTATGATCAGACGGCTGCATAAAAATGAACAGAATTTGGAAAATCGTGGATGCGTTGAAACTGGCTGCGTCACCAGCGATGTTCGTACAGTATTAGGATTCGTACACGTGACTTGAATGACTATATTTACTGAACGCACAACTGTGGGGTTTGACGCGGTATAACTTGTACAAGCAGAAATGTTTAGCATGATGGATGAAACAACGTTGGAAGTACTGACCTGGAACACTTGTGATTTTTGACAGCAGAAGGTAAGCTATTGTGTGATTGCCAAAACTGTAGGTCAGCCTGGTACATCAGACAGTTGGTAGAGCACCTGACTTACAAGCAGGGGATTGCAATTTAAATTCTGCATTAGGCATACCTTTCCCCCTCCTTAAGTTGCTTCAATGGCAATGAGGTACTTGTGAGTGTGGAGAAAAGCTAGGCACTGTTAGTGTGTTCAGTTGATGTCTGGCACATGTAAGTTTACCGTAAACACTGTTAAAGGGAGAGGAGTGTAGTAATTGGTGAGACTGCAGGCCCATATGCAAGGGTGTTCCAGGGGTACAAACGCACCATCTTTTCTGGAGAATTACTTCAAAATCATGCAGTTTTCAAACCTAAATTCACTATATAGCCCTAATTTTGGCCCCTAAATTGGCATTTTCAAGAAGCATTTGCATCCCTGTTTTCAGAATACCTAAAATTCCACCCCACCCCCTCCCCATTTCAAAAGTCTGTGTATGGACCTGGACTGTCAGCCTGATTAGCTCGGTAGAGCACCTGATTTGCAGCCATGGGGTCGCAGATTCGAGTTCTCCTCCTAAGTTTATTTTAATATTGATTATTGAACATGTTAGGGTCTACATGGAAAACAAAATTGAAAATTCCAGCTACAAACAGTACAGGTCTGCAGATAAAAAATTGCAAGTGAATTGCAATATTCTTATAATAAAGTAAAAATGAAAGGAAAACTGCTTGCCTAAGGCGGGACTTGAACCCATGATCCCCATTTCACTAGACAGTAGTGTTGGGAATCAGCCAGAATTTCATTGTTGATCATCGGTTTTGTAAAACCGACTGATCATTGAGTAATAATTGACTTGTAGAAAATATATACACTCTTAATTCAGCCATCTTCCAGGTACCTAGTCCTTGCTCCAGATCAAGAAGAGGGGTGTCCAGGTAATATTTTTCTTATTTCGCCATGAAAACATACAATGTTGTTGGTACTCATTAGAAGTGCCTCTGCAAGGTGGTTCAAATGAGTACCTAAAATATTAGTTCTTTTGGGTTGACTTTTTTTAAGGCTCTTTTATCAGATCTTTTCACTTTTATTGACCATAAATGTAGAATGACCCTAACAGACAGCTCTGAACTTCATTTATTGAAGAGTTGCCTATGAAAAACAAAGGTGAGAAAAATATATTTGTTTCAAAACAAAAAAAACAAAACAAAAAAAAAATCTGATTAGTTGACTATAAAAGATCTTTCCGATCTTCAGTCTCAAGAGGCAAAAGTGATTGCTGAATGATTATAATCGATCATCATTGGCAAGACTACTAGACAGGTGCTGAACCTACTGGGCTACAAGGGTGGTCCTGTTCTGTCCATGGACTCGAGCCACTACACTCCTCATAACATTTAGGATTCAGGTACCAGCCTGATGTCCTGAAGGTATCTGGTCTGCAACCCCCAATTGCTTGCATTTGGCACACACCTGTTTACTAAATCTCATATCAGTAAAGTGAACAAGAGAGGAAACAATGACTGCTGGAGCTGGGACTTGCCAACAAGTTGGCAACAACCCCGTAACACTAGTCAGGTGCTCTTCCTACTGAACCAAGCAGGCAGTGCTGTTCAGTCAATGCACCTCAGCCACTACATTAAATTCACAATATAAAAATGTACATTGAATAAAAACAGTTTTCTACAGTATCTATTTTTTAGATATAAAATGGAGTCTGATCTGGATCTATAATGTTAGCTCAGGACTGTCCTGTGTATACAGTATTTTACAGTATCCATTTATTAGGTGTACATACATGCCATATCTCACACTGTGAGATAAAATCTCACAGAATTTGGCCCATCTGGAAAGCAATTCCCATAAAAAATTCTAATCTCACAGAATTTTCAGACCATTTTACAACAGATTTTATGAAGAAATAAACATAAATCACACACTGTTGTGGTTTTCACAAGCTTCTCACATGAAAAAAGAAGACTTAAGACTATATTGTGGGAACACCAAAGTGATGTTTAAGAAAATCTCACAGAATTTTGTCAAATCTCCCTTAGTATTTTGCCTTATCTCACAGATTTTAATCCACAGCTTATGGCATGAATGGGTGTAATGTGACATCTGATCTGGATCTACACTGTTAAACTGAGGACTGTCTGTCCAAAACTTAGAGTATAAATGGTATTCTACAGTATCCAGTTATTAGATGAAGGTGGTGTCTGATCTGGGTCTACACTGTTAGCTCTGGACTGTCTGGTGTATGCAGTATTCTACAGTATCCATTTATTAAGTGTAAGGTGACAGCTGATCTGGGTACTGTTAGCTTAGGACTGTCTGTCTAAAACTTAGAGTATAAATGGTATTCTGCAGTACCCATTTATTAAATGTAAGGTGACATCTGATCTAGGTCTACTCTGTTAGCTCAGGACTGTCTGTCCAGTGCTCCTAGTAAAAACGGTATTTTGTACTTTAACCATTTATCTATGTAAGATGTTGTTTGATCTGGATCAACACCGTATGCTCAGGATTGTCTGGCCAATACTTTGAGTATAAAGACTATTGTTCAGTGTCCATTTATTAGATGTAAGGTGGCATCTGATCTGGGTCTACACTGTTAGCTCAGGACTGTCCAATACATTTGTGTTAAACAGTATTCTACACTATCCATTTATTAGCTGTAAGGTGGTGTCTGATCTAGATCTGTTTTGTTAGCTCAGGACTGTCTGTCCAATACTTAGAGCACATATGGTATTCAATATATCCATTTATTAGATGTAAGGTGGCACAAAGCCTTGAACAGACTGCGTGATATTGGGCAACATCTAGGAGAGCTGAAGATTACATCCTGTACTTTTAAATATGTGCAGTAAAACTTATATGGCTCTTTTCCGATATTGTATATGTTAATTGTTGAAGTCCAAATGATAATAATAACTCTTTCATTATAAAATATCTTAAAAATCCCCCATAAGAAAATTCTGTTAAATTACTTTATAGAATTTAGTATCTTTTTTTTTTCCTGTGATAACTTATGACCAGTACAGTTATTTCTTCCATTTACTAACA
Organism: Anodontia alba; assembly: GCA_964016985.1. NCBI lineage: Eukaryota > Metazoa > Mollusca > Bivalvia > Lucinida > Lucinidae > Anodontia > Anodontia alba. The sequence continues at coordinate 86,426,941 of OZ024827.1, read as the reverse complement.
ATGTGATTAAAATATTAAAATATGTCTGCTGTCATGAGTCAAATGTCATTTGCATACTGTAATAGATGATGGATACCTTTTCATTGCGATTTATCATAGCAACAGCTAGAGCACTTTTTTCTTCCGAAAAATGCTGATATCTTTCTTATTTCTCCACGAAAATATATGTTGTGGGTACTCATTAGAAGTGCATATTAGGGATAAATTAAAGTACTACAGCTGAATATTTTTGTCAGCGGAGCCTTTCTGACAAATCTCACGGCTTCCAATCGATCTAAATGCAGATCGTATTATGGATGAGGCGCAAGGCATTATTATTCTTACTAAGTATACGTATTAAGAAATTTCACGGATCACAGTCCTACCAAATGTTATCAGCGATACTACAAAGACCTACAGCCGATTATTTTGGTCAACGGACGCTTGCTGACAAATCTTGAATTTTCCAATGAACCATATAAATGGCGCGCAAGACATTTTAGTGTAAACAAGGAAGGCGTTTTGATAAATCTCACGGCTCTCAGTCCTAGCAAATGCATACCATCGATAAATTAAAGAAGTACAGCCAATTATTTTGGTTAGCGGAGGCTTGCTGACAAATCTCACGGCATCCAATGAACCTTAATTCAGATCATATATGAATGAAGCGCAAGACATTATTATTCAATCTAAGGAAGACGTTATGATAAATCTCACGGCTCACAGGCTACCAAATGCATTTTATGGAAAATGTAAAGACATACAGCCGATTATTTTGATCAACGGAGCCTGGCTGACTAATATCACGGCTTCAATCAAACTAAATGCAGATCGTAGTATGAATGCAGCGCTAGACATTAATATTGTAACAAAGGTAGGCGTTCTGACAGGTCTTACGTCTCTCAGTCCTTCGAACTGCATACCGTCGATAAAGTAAAGAAGTACATCCGGTTATTTTGGTCAATGGAGGCCAGCTGTCAGTCCTACCAATTGCATATCAGTGATAAAATAAAGACCTAGAGCCCAATATTTTGGTCAACAGAGACTTGCTGACAAATCTCACGGTTTCCAATCAGTCGAAATGCAGAACGATCTATAAATGGCGCGCTAGTCAATTTTAGTGTAAACAAGGAAGGTGTTCTGATATATCTCATAGCTCTCAGTGCTAGAAAATGTATATCATCGATAAATTAAAGAACTATAGCCGAATATTTTTTGTCATCGGAGACTTGCTGACAAATCTCACGGATTCCAATCGACTTAAATGTAGATCGTAGTGTGGACGAAGCGCAAGACATTATTACTCTAAATAAGGCAGACGTTCTGATAAATCTCAAGGCTCGCGGTCGTACCAAATGTTATCAACGATAAACTAAAGAACTAAGCTGATTATTTTGGTGAACGGAGGCCTGCTGACAAATCTCACAGTTTCCAATCAACAGAAATGCAGAACGTTGTATAAATGGCGCGCCAGACATTATCAGTGTAAACAAGGCAGGCGTGCTGACCAATTTCACGTCCCTCATTCCTACCATATGCTTACCGTAGAAGAATTAAAGTACTACAGCCGATTATTTTGGTCAACGGAGGCTTGCTGACAAATATCGCGGCTTCCAATCAACCTAAATGTACATCGTAGTATGTATGATGCGCAAGACATTATTAGTCTAACTAAGGAAGACGTTCTACAAAATCTCAAGGCTCACATGCCTACCAAATTCATATTATGGATAATGTAAAGACCTACAGCCTATTATTTAGGTCAAAGGAGGCCAGCTGACAAATCTCACGGCTTCCAATCAAACTAAATGCAGATCGTAGTATGAATGAAGCGCAAGACATTATTATTGTAAGAATGGTAGGCGTTATGGTAAGTATTACGTCTCTCAGTCCTTCGAACTGCATATCGTCGATAAAGTAAAGAAGTACATCCGATTATTTTGGTCATTGGAGGTCTGCTGACAAATCTCACGGCTTCCAATCAACCTAAAAGCAGATCGTAGTATGAATGAAGCACAAGACATAATTATATAAACAAAGCATTCTAACAGCTCTAAGTTGTACCAAATGCATATCATCGATAAATTGAAGAACTACAGCCGATTACTTTGGTCAGTTGAGGCATGCTGACAAATCTCACAGTTTCCCATGGACCAAAATGCACAACGGTGTGTACATGACGCGCAAGAGATTATTAGTATAAACAATGGTGGCCGTTCTGAGGAATCTCACGGCTCTTAGTCCTAACCAAATCATCGATAAATTTAAGAACTGTAGCCGATTATTTTGGTTAACGGAGGCCTGCTTACAAATCTCATGACTTCCAATCAACCTAAATGCATATTGTAGTACGCATTAGCGCAAGACATTAATATTGTATTTAAGGAAGGCGTTCTAAACAATATCACTTGATTACAAATGCTTATCATTGATAAATTAAATCACTACAGCCGATTATTTTGGTGAACGGAGGCCTGGTGACAAATCACACGGCTTCTAATCAACCTGAATGAAGATCATAGTATACAAAGCCTCTAATTCAAGATTGCGAGTTAGCAGTTAGGCCCCACCGAGCACCAAGTGTTGTTTCTTTGAGCAAGGCACTTTATCCACATTGCAATTTTAGTACTTATTTCCACTAAGGAATGTCTGGCAATGGAATACCCAAGAGGGCTTAGGCAGTGTTTGATGATAGATATATTGCCTAGGGACATTGGTTTTAGCAGGATGGTGGGACGGTCTGCAACAAAGTTAATGCTGACAGTGCGGAATATAAACTACTGTGGGCAATATTTGTAGATGGATTCTACAAATAAATTCATCACAGACCATTGACGGCCTCTAGGAGATCACATCTTTGTCGTCCGAGCCACTGTGGCAGCTGTCTTCATCGCTCCATAAACAGCATTCTTCCTGTTTTTTAGCTGTAAATAGAAGTCTTTTACTATTTAACTGGTTTTACTGGAAGATTGAATCGGTTCCATCCTCCTAATAGGTCAAGTGTACAATGTCAAAAAGATTCCTGATCTTTTTTAAGGAAGGAGAATAGAGACTCTCACAGGGGGTACCTGTTTCCGTGTTCCCCTGAAAAAAAAACCTCGCATTTTCCCTTGTTCCCCAAAATCAAAATCTTGATTTTTTTATGTTCCCTGTTCACCCAAATTGCCTTTGTTCCCCTGTTCCGTTCAGTTTAAGGCTTGTGTTCGCTTGTTCCCCATAAATAAATGACCTTATTACCCAGTTACCCCAAACCCCTGGGAGGGCCTCAGAATTGCGCTTATCCAACAAAGCATGCTAACTCTATAAAAGCTAGCACTTGTGTCACTTTCGGTAGACATTGTCTAGATCTACTTATTGATTGCTGCATGATTGCTGCATGAGCCAAATATGTAACAGAAAAAGACGACGTCCAATAAATGACTTGTATATGAAATATAATGATCACATAAAATCTAAAATAATAACAATAATAATATAACACGCAAATTCTGTATGCTTCGACTGCACAGATTTAGTGTGAATAGAATAGAATAAATTTTAAAGGGCTATACATAATAGCCAAATACGTACTTTACAGGAAACGGGGGTACACAAGAAAGTCATCACACTCGATGCAGGATTAATTAAAAAGCTTACCAAATCTATGAACCCCACCCCACCCCCCCCCCCCCAAAAAAAAAAAAAATAAATAAATAAATAAAAAAATGAAATATTTTTTTTTTCTTTTTTTTCATGATGTTCAATATTATTTACAGATGGACCAACAACTTGCTTAATAGAATACCAAAAGTGAAGAGTAAAATAATTACAAATTGATTAATCGATGCATCGAAAAATCAAAAATTTCATTTTGAGGTACCAAATCAGTACACTTAGAAACTTTAAACTGCATGAATAAATCTTAACCTTGTTCCAATAGTTTAACAGGTGGACCAACAACTTGCTTAAGTCGAATATCAGAAAGCGATAAGTAAAACAATTACAAATCGATTATGCAAAGCATCGATTCATCCAAATTGTCATTTTGTGTACACCGACAAAATTTAATCTGCATGAATATATTTAGCAATTCAAATATTTTAACCGTTGGACGGACAACATGCTTAAGTCAAACATCCAAAAGCGCAAAGTAAAATATTACAAATCGATAACGAAATGCATCGATTCATCCAAATTGTCATTTTGAGTACACCGTTACAATTTATACTGCATGAATATATTTAGCGATTCAAATATTTTTTACTGGTGGACCGACAACTTGCTGAAGTCAAACATCCAAAAGGGAAGGTAAAATAATTACAAATCGATAAGGCAATGCATCGATTAATCCAAATTGTCATTTAGAATACACCGATAAAATTTGTACTGCATGAATATATTTACAATTCAAATATTTTGTACCGGTGGACCGACAACTTGCTTAAGTCAAACATCCAAAAGGGAAAAGTAAAATAATTACAAATCAATTAGGCAATGCATCGATTCATCCAAATTGTCATTTTGAGTACACCGATAAAATTTATACTGAATGTATTTACAATTCAAATAATTTTTACCGGTGGACTGACAGCTTGCTTAAGTAAAACATCCAAAAGTGAAAAGTAAAATAATTACAAATCGATTGGGTAATGCATCGATTAATCCAAATTGTCATTTCGGAGTACACCGATAAAATTTATACGGCATGAATATATTTACAATTCAAATTTTTTTTACCAGTGGACCGACAACTTGCTTATGTCAAACATCCAAAAGTGAAAAGTAAAATAATTACAAATCGATTAGGCAATACATCGATTAATCCAAATTGTCATTTCGGAGTACACTGATAAAATTTATATGGCATGAATATATTTACAATTCAAATATTTTTTACCAGTGGACCGACAACTTGCTTAAGTCAAACATCCAAAAGTGAAAAGTAAAATAATTACAAATCGATTAGGCAATGCATCGATTAATCCAAATTGTCATTTTGAGTACACCGATAAAATTTATACTGCACGAATATATTTAGCAATTTAAATATTTTTTACAGGTGGACCGACAACTTGCTAAAGTCAAATATGCAAAAGTGCAAAGTAAAATAATTACAAATAAATCGCATCGCATTAAATGACAACACATTTGTCATTTTGAGTTGACAAATCAATGAACCGAAAACATTTAAACTGCAAGAATAAATTTTGGCAATTTTCCTATATTTTTTTACTGATAAGCCGACACCTTGCAAATAATAACAAATTACATATTGATTGATCTACGCAAGAGTAAATTAAAATTGTCATTTTGATTTACCAAATAAGTGTACTAATAAAATTTATACTTCGGATTCAGTATTATTACTGACGAACATTTGCCAGGATCTTCAAATTATAATGTCCACCTACAATTATTATACTGCACCAATACATTGTTATCAACATTCGAATGATAAGACTACATTGATGTACTCGTGATTAGTATTTTAGCACAGACCTTTGGATATACCAGCTGTCAACTCTTATCTACCAGTAAGACCTGAATGCTATATACGAACAGAGAGAACACATTTCTTTTTTTTTTTTTTTTTTTTTTTTGTTCTTCTTTTTTTTTTTATTTATATGATTTAGTTTTCACGCTGTAGAAATGTATTACTTTATGCGTATCTACGACTGTTGAGGTTATTAGGATTTTATTTTTAGTAACACATTTGTTTTTTCACTGGTAACGATTAACTTATATCATTCTTTAATTTGTATACCTTGATATTTTAATATCGTAAGACGATCTGACATTTCTCATGATCTGAAAGATCTCATACACGCAGCGTGAGTTTCGTCAGAAACTTCCGGTTTCAGACTTCCGGTCTGAAAGATCTCATGGTCTGACGGATCTTACGCTACACCGGCCTGGTAGAACGTGACTGGGTGGAATGTTACGTTATGTGTCTGGCGCGGGATATTTTAGTGAGGCAGCACTGTAAAGGTGAATATTGATCTCCCTGTCATATAAAGACACCGTCGCGATATGACTAAAAGATCATGACGTTGAACACAGATAGAATTAGATAATAATAATAAAATAACCTTCGAACTTTTTTTTTTCAGTTTTCAATCTGTTCAATGAGTCAAAATATAATATAATACCCGCGCTTGCGCGGGTCCTTTTCTAGTTATTATACTAAATATGTTATTGTTTCATAAGATAATGAGTGTAACAGAGAGAGAGAGAGAGAGAGAGAGAGAGAGAGAGAGAGAATGTCCTCCTACTGAGTGCTAAACCGCTTTGTTTGAGAGATAAACTGTTGAACTGTCAAGAAGATGAACTCGTTTGCAGAATTAGAGAATTTCAGAGCCCACCGCTCCTCCCTCCTTCCTACCCCTCTCCCCAGCCTCTCCCCCTCCCCCGCTCCCCCCCCCACCCCCCACACACACACCACATAATGGCCTTCAAACATATGAAAATGGCAATATGCCGCATGTGAACAGGAAAGACTCCAAACAGCATACGCATCCGAATGCAGAGATGAGGGAAATCAATTAAAGATATTAAATGGTGCGCATTGCGAAATACACGAATTAGTGTTTCATACACGACGAAACATTTGAGTAAATCAAATGTTCAATTAATGTACGAGGGATGTTCGAAATGAATTACTTATTTCTATCTGGAGTCTTCAAATTTCAAGTTAGCCCAAAAGTACTCATTTCATGCCCTCGAAGTACTCCCCGTGGCTAGAAATGCATAGTTTCAGCCGATGTATCCACTTCTTGAAGGCGTCACGGTACGCTGATTTGGGCACAGTAATAAGGTACTGATGAATGGCAGATCCAAGTGCCTGTCGGGACTGGTATTTCCGCCCAGCAAGGAATGCTTTCAATTTCGGAAACAAAAAGAAATCACATGGGGCAAGGTCTGGGGAATACGGGGGGTGAGGCAAAACAGTTACTTTTTCTTTCTTCAAAAACACCGTAACTATTGCGGAGGTATGAGCTGGGGCATTGTCATGTAGAAGACGGACATGTTTAAAACCAGTGGCAGGGCGTCGTTTCTGATAATACTTTTTCTGTTTTTTCAGTACTACGTCTTTGTAGTACTTTCCGGTGATGCTTTTGCCCTTTTTCACTGGCACCTTTATTGCGACTCCTTCACCAGAGAAGAAGATTGCATACAAAACCTTCTTTGTACCCAAAGAACGTTTGGCAATTATTGGGCGTTTGCTGTGTTTAGTGGCCCAGCTCTTATTGCTAACCTTACTGACGGGCTCAAAATAATGGACCCAGGTTTCATCACCTGTGACGACATTGGCAAACTGCTTTTTGCCATATTTTGGAAACATTTGAAGCAGCTTTTTGGCCACTTTAACCCGTTGCCTCTTTTGCTCGTCAGTCAACAGATGTGGCACCCATCTAGCAGAAATCTTTCTGACTTTCAAATGCTTCTTCAAAATAAGGTGAACCGTTGATAGTGATATGCCTAGCTTTCGTGCAATATCACGAACTGTAAATCTGGCATCTCCTTCAATGATTTCCTTTACTTTGGAAACGATTTCTTTACGAGATTGAAAAAAGGAGTGAACCGACGGCTATGTATAGTCAAAGATGGATTCAGAAAGGGTACGGATACTTACCACCCCTTACCTTTGACTCAAAACTTTATTTTCATGGGAAGTTTGGATTAATTTGGGGTGCCATTAGCGATTAATTTTGTTTACTTTAACTATCAACACACCTTACTTTTCACCTTATACATCTCTTCAGGAAGCCCATTTTACAATCTAGGAGTACGAGTAAGTGAAAAATCGCTGGAAGAGTGCAAAACAGTGTAGACCCTGATCAAATGCTGCGTTCTGCGGCGTCTGATCTGCGTCTACCTTGTCTTTCCGAATACGTAGGGTAAGTACGGAAATGTGAACCAAATCAAACATCCGTCAGAAATAATTCTGGAACCGCCCTGTATAATCCAATCAGGTGTTTTGTTCTCTTATAGAATCATCGGACACCTTACATAGAATATGTGAAAGGACAGAAAAAGGCCATGCTCGAACAAATTGGAATCGTTCCGGGATGCGAAAGCAGATCTATTTTCGTTTCTGGAAAAGTTCATTTTATCACGACGAGGGACAAATTAAGACATCTCAATTTAAGGCGCTTCTGCTTTCGTATTTCCGGGCATGTGTTAGAACTTTTTGAGCTATTTGTCCACATTTACCTCTTGCCTCAAAGGCTGCGATACTATACTTGGTTCTTGTGATTCGACAGTGGGTTCACACTTTGCCGTGCCTCTTCTGTACCGTTTGGTCGTGCTGACACGAACCTTTCATACGTCTATGTAAAATCAAGAATAATTGTTTTTTACACTCTACATTGCATAGTTTATAAGTCTGTAAACACGCCGACATGTATTTTAAATCTGGGAATCATTATCCGCATGATTTTCTCGCACTGTCTACTCTAAGATACAGACCCACTGTTTTTGATTAAAAAACATTTTGTTTGAAAACCTCATCGGGCTGTTCGTCCACATATTCTGTAGCTGCAAAACGCCACTTACACAGATACATACGTTCTGCTAGAAATGTTCTTTCGTTTTGTTTAAAAACATGCGTGACTTATTTATTTGCGTGTTCATTGTGAAACTGTCGGCATAGCTCGGAGGAATCTCTTGCCAAGGCATCAACGGAAATATCAGCGCTTGCAAGAATAATCTGCAACAAATGAATAACAAGTTAGAGTGTAAGAAATGCGGGCTTAATTGTTTCTTAACTGGTAACATTGCGTTGTGCGTTATAAAAGTATTAGAAGACGGATATATCATATCGAGAATTTAAGCATGCAAAGTGCTGTAATAAACTATTGCATTGAGTAGCAGCTTGAGAATAACTGACTTGTGGGTATTTTAGTACATTGTGGATTGTGTTTATTTTATATAAATGTGATGACAAGCACTTTGGTTTCTAGAAGAGTATTGTAGCTTTCTTGACTTCATTGCATGTATGATTTGCTCTGAAAAAAAATTAGGCTTAGTTTAATGCTACAATTGCAATTTCCTTTACCTCCACCAAGAACACCCAGTACAAACAAAAAAATACCCCAATAGTCCTATTAAACCCACAGCCCGACCAAAAAATAATGAAAAAGAAAATTAAAAAAAAAACATGGGGTAAGGGGGTACATCTGCGAATCCTCCATCGGACAAATTCGCTTGATGAACGAGAGTGCAGATCCCGTTCACTGACAGTCCAGATCAGACAGAGGTTATCGGAGCGAAACATAGTAAGTACAACGTTCAGAGCTGAGCACAATAAATATACATAAAATATTAAATTTAATTGTTTCTACACTGGTAACATTGCATTGAACAGACTGATTTTGATAGTCGCTGGAAAGTCGCTATATGCACCAGGCATCTTTTTCGCACGATGCGTCTCAAATAATGGAATTGAGGGGAATGGATACACTATGTAGATTTTCCGCCATGTTGCACATACGAGACACATTTTGCGTCTTTCTGTTTGCCTTCCAATACATCAAACTTTTCTAAAAATGGGACAACTCTCAAAGGACACTACTCGTTCCCTAGGGGAGAAAATTCATTCCTTTTAGAGTTGTCCCATTTTCCCAAGGGAGAGCAAACATTTTTTTAAAAGAGTTGCCTCCCCTGTAAGTGTATCCCATTAGTACAGTAGCGATTACGTTTTTCTTGTCCGTTTATGCGTTTGGGGTGCGTTTTAAAATCGTGGCATAACGTTTGCGTTTCGACAACGTTTCTAGCGTTTCATATCGTTTCGGCCAATCAAATTACAGAGCAAAGCGTTTCACTCAAATGCTTAATTTGCATATGTGCACTGAGGAGATACAAACGTTTTCTCGAAACGCTTTTCACCGTTTCGGCCAATCAGCTTGTCTTATCGAAACGCTTTTTCCGTTTCGGCCAATCATTTGACCGTTTCGCACCGTTTGTATGTTAGACCAATCGAATCATAAATACCTGTTGGACCGTATTAAACCGTGTTTATTACAACTAAAGTACTCTGTATCTACGTATTAAAATTATATTTATTTTATTTTATTTTATTTATTTATATTTTCTTTATAAAATATATTTTGGTATTTTCGAAAGAATTAACATGATTAATTATTATACTTTGTGAAGCCTATTATTTTTACACTGCAATCATGACAATCAACGTCTTTTGACAATTACATGTTTTAGCACATAGTACTCGGTATAAAATATTTAGCAGATGACATTTTGAAGTTTATATAATTTCCTGAAAACAGATTTTGGCATTTCATACAAATTGCCTGCAAATGATTTGACAATATCAGAATGCCTTAACCAAGAAAATATTTATTTATTTTATTTATCTTACTTTTATATTTTATTTTATTTTTATTTATTTATTTTTTATTTTATTTTTATTTTATTTTTATTTATAATTATTATTATTATTATTATTATTATTATTATTATTGCATAATTTTAGATGTATGTAAATGGCTACGATTTGTCATTTAAATCGGCATTCTTTTCTGACTTATTTTGTTTTTAAGGTGTGCGGTAAAAATGCCAGAGCTGAAAATGCCATATGCAAAAATGTTAGAGGAAAAATGCAACAAATAAAAATGCCAGAGGCTACCTGGTAAAATGTCATAGGAAATAATCCCATAAGTAAAAATGCCAGAGATAAAACTTATACAAGTTTAGTTTTTTATTTGACTTCCATGTAGCACAATTTGACAGCATCATGGGAAAAGGTGAAAAGATGCAACAAGAGTATATATGTCCAAATAGACTCTCCCACACTCTATATTGGAAGAGTCTAATTCAATGTTAGGCATGTCAGGTTATGTGATTTAGATAATCCTAGCGAAAAATGACTGAACTGTGCAAACAATGGCTACCCTGATCAAATGCCGCATTTTGCAGTGTCTGATCTGGATCTGCACTGTTTTCCAATAGCCTGTTTTGTGTCTCCAAATTAAAGTGAGTTAAACTGTTTTCACATCAAAAAAAAAAATAATAATAATATCATCTGCTTATATCTAAACAAAGCAGGTTAAATGTTAACCTTTACCACTCTGTTTATTCAGCAGACAACAAAGTAATGACATTTTTTTCGTTTCTCCAGAAAACAGGATTTGACATTTCATGCCAGTTGTCTCTATTCAAGACAATTTGCATGAAATGTACAGAATAGTCAGTTGATGACATTTTGAAGTATTTTTCTTATGTTATCCTGAAAACAGGTGTCGGCTTTTCATACATATTATCTCCACAGGACTTCACTTCCCCTGCAAATTGTCTTCAGTGGAGATTTGCGTGAAATGTCAAACCTGTTTTACGGGAGAAAATAAGAAAAGAGGTCATGAATTTGCCATCTGCTGAGTTAGCCCAGAGAGTGATAAAGGTTCAACTGGACAATGAATCGTTGATATAATCCATTCTGTTGGTGATATGTGTAGACCACGATCAGACTGCGCGGAAATGCCGGTTCACCTTGGTCTAAGCTGTTCTCAAATACCATAAGGTCGTTTCTTATTTCTATTCAAAGGGGCTAATATATATTCAACCAGTGCCGACCAAACCAGATCAGCTTGTGCAGCAGGATCAAGATGAAAGATTTTCTACACCAGTCTGAACTACGTAGAACCTGTGAATTGCCATTATTGTTTTGAGTAATATTTCTCCCCCCCCCCCTCCCCCTCACGTCCCTCCCCCTCACGCCCCCACCTTTTTTTAAAATGAAATGTACACTGTCGTTTAGACAAATGGTTCTGGAACAGATGATCTGCTTTACTGAAATTTATTGTTAGAATTATGTGTCACCAATACTAATCCTTTCATTAGATCCTTATCCAGTGAAAACGTCCCTCTGAGCATAGGTGTTACTCGGATTAAAGTGAGTGGATCAGTCTAGTGCATAATGGTGTCCACTCAGTTCACTGATCAGGTCATTAGTATAAAATACTGTAATACATGAATCGCTCAGTATCCATCTAATACACTGACTGATCAGAATCGTAAAATATAAATAGGTCCATTTTTACTTGTTTGGGCCATTATTTTTCGAATACGTTGCACTGTGCACATCATGGCAATTATGTGGACAGTCGGCAAATATCTTGCTGGAGGGCTTTCATGAAAGTATATTCTCACTATGAAAACATTTTTGGCATGTATATGCAAAGCTGTTAACCTTAAGAACGCTATATTTTAATATTAGAAGACGATGTGCTGGATAAACAGATCAAATGTATGGACGAGCAGCAATGACCCAGAGCAGAGTGCGCGGATGCACATTCTAATCTAGTATTTTGCATATTGCAACCTATACTTAAATATTAGAAGACGATGCACTGGAGAAACAGCAGATCCTTTCGAATAATAATGATAATAAAAATGTACAGACGAACTGCAACGAATCAGATCAAAATGCACGGATGAACATACAAATCAATGTTGCATTTATAGCACATTGTAGTCTGGATACTCCTAAAAGGGTAACTGGCAAACAGTGGAGACCCAGATCAGATGCCGCAGAACGTGACGTCTGATCAGGGTATCCATTATTTGCAAATAGTTCAACCATTTGTTTCTCTACATAACATAGCCTGGCATACCTAAAATCGAAATTAGAATCTTCCAGTATATAGGGTGGGTGAGTTCATTCAGTAACAATAGGTTAAATATTAGAAGATAATGTGCAAGACTATTGGCAAATCGTATCGAATAAGACAATGTACAGATGAGCAGCTACGAAGCAAATCAGAGTGCGCGGATGCCCTATATTTATCACATATTTTCATGTATTCCTCTTTTTTAATATTGGTAAAATTACTTTGTATCTACATGTATTCGATAGTTTAAAATGAAAATGACTTTTTATCAAAGATGAATGGATGAAATTGAAATGATTTTTTTTATTTGTTCAAAACTGACTTAGCAGTTTTTAAGTAAGTCTTCTTCGATATATATTTTTTACATTACGTCTGGTGTTGTCTTTATTTCAAATATACGAGCATTATATCCTTTTAAGGCATTACCTGTTTATGCATGATGTTTCTTTTTTTTCTCATCCAAACAGATTTGGAAGTGCACCTGCATATCATAAAACTTCCAATAAACAATACATGGAATGAGTATATCCTATACCTCACCCTCCTTAAGAAATACACAGGCTAATATTATGTAACATTTGAAAGATCAAAAAGGGGATAGTATAAATAAAAAAAAAAAAAAATATGTAAATAAATAAAAATTGGAAAATATCATATTATACGCATTAATTGCACAGTACTCAAGATTCATGTAGCATAGAGTATTTGATAATAATTGATGTGTGTCTTCATTTTTCCACTTAAATAATATTGTTGTGTATATTTATTAGAATCACCTCACAGAGGTAATTTTAATGAGTACTAACCATATATTTTCTGGAGGAGAAACATGAAAAGACAAGATATGATCATAATCATAAATCGATCATAAAGTTTCTCAAATGAACCTCATTTATTTATTTATTTATTTATTTATTTACTTATTTTTAAAGTAAATAAGAACACTTCAAAAACTGGATCCTAATTCTACTGATGGAGAACTGTATAATAAGTCTGATAGGAAATTTAAAAAAAAAATAAAAAAATGATTGTATCCTAAAATGTGAATATTTACTTTCTGCAATTGCGCAAACTGAATTTTCTGAAACACAGTTATTTCTATAAACTCTGTATGTTTAGTGAATATTCAGATCAGCCTGTACGTCTGCACAGTCTGATCAGTCTTCACCACACGCTCTAGAAGATCTACTGCTTCTTCGTCCAGAAAACACAGACTGATAAGATTGCGGGATGTGCAGACTGATCCACATATTCACTGAAAGTACATTCTTTTTTGCTGGAATTAAAGTGATTCTGCCAAAAACTGTTAAAATTCCTTTTCCGTTGTATATTGCATTTTAAGACACAACGTGTTTTCCAGTACTTTCAAAAGTCAATAATCAATCATTCTTAACTGGAAGTTGAAAGGCATTCCTATCATTATTCATTGCTGGGAATGAAAGAAAAATAAAGATTTTGTTCTTATATTTCCCGTAAAATGGCATTTAACATTTCAAATCCTATTTTTCAGAAAAAAAAAAACAAAATCTTATTAATTTCTTGTCTGCTGAAACTGCCCCATAGCGTGGTAAATAATTCTTAAATGTCTTTGCGAAAAAAAGTGCTCCAAAATTATGCTTTTCCTGAACAATGGATTTATTTATTATACCCTTTTTAGTGATTATCTTTTAGTTTGACGAAGCTTTGAAATTGTGCTAATGGAAATTTATGCAGAAGAGGGAATTTGATGATAAACTAGCATATTAAGACATAAATGTTAATTTATCCATAATTTATCCATAAAATATGTTGTGGGTATTCATTAGAACTGCCTTTGCGAGGCGATTTTATTAAAAACAACCAGCTATATTTTAATGAGTAAAAAGAAAAAAAATGCAGACCAACCTTTCTCCAAATTACCGACCTTATCTGTTTCTATGTTTTAATCATAAACTTTACTAATGTCAATAATTTCCCCTTATTAGGCCCCTACCTATAAGGTTGGCCAAAGTCACCAAGAACTGCTTATTTTTATCTGCTTATGGCCATTAGCGTGTTATGTAATCTAAATTGTGTCTTTAATAGCTAATTGCCACCATCTAATATCCTAAATCATCGCGGAAGGAAAATATAACGAAATACATGTATTTACTCTAGATTTTTTCCTACCGCTACTTAGCCGCAATCTTGGACAGGGAACTCCCGTATACGCTGATACAGTGAAATGTTAATCTGCAAAACCGTGACATAAAAATACATGTTTAGTAATCGTTATTATTATTATTATTATTACTACAAATATTACATTCATTGATGTGAGTCTAATCATTGCATTCAATATAATCAAGTGGCTTTAATACCACTTGATGTAATTTATAATCGAAATATTTATGTACCCAGTGTTTGTCTCAGGTGAGAAAATAGTGTGCAACAAACAACTATTACCTGACTGCACCGGCAAGCATCGAACCCGCGACTCCTGATCACCAGTCAGAAGCGCATCCGACTGAGCTACAGAGTCCGGCCACTATCACTGTCCGTCAAAACACATTTCCTGTTTATTGCATCAGATACTCGTCTCCATAAAATTATTTGACTATTATTTTTATTAATTTTAGTACAATTATAATTAAGTGAAAGTGGAAAAAAAAAAAAAAAAAAAAAAAAAAAAAAAAAGATGTAAAATAAATTGAGTCCGCGGGATTTTGATTGGCTAACTCTGCAAACGCTAAAACGTTTGAAACCAGACATGGTTTCCATGACAGCGTTTTCCGAACGCTAATGTGATTGGTTAATATTTGAAACGCTTGAAACGTTTCAGAAACGATGATCTGATTGGCTAAAACTGTAAACGATCGTTTAAGCGTGGTTGAAACGCTGCGTTTCCAAACCGTTAAAAAGCGTTTTGCATGCGTTTCCGTGGACATGAAAAACGCTGTCACCACTGTATATATAGTGGTAAACGTGTCTGTGATTCTTTGTGTTTATTCTGTTTTATTCCCTATTTTAACATTTACCATGCTATAATATGAAATTGGCAGATGGCGGATGCGTGCTGTTTTGCTTATTTTTCACAGAAAATGTCTTTGCATTTCACTGAGAATGTCATCAAAGGATATGAATTGGCTAAAATGTTATAATGGACAAATGAGGCCCTTATACGTCTTCTGCTTTCGTATTTGCGGCTATGTGTTAGAACTTTTTTTAGCCATTTGCATATATGTCTTTCCTGTACATGAGACGATAATATAAAACTTTGCAAAAAAATATAGGTCGGCGAATCTGTATAGTGAAGGACTTATTCAGAAAAGGGTTCGGGTGCTTCAGTACAGCTCACTATCCCCACCACCTTTGGCACTAAAGTTCATTTTCCTAGGATTAATTTGGGATACCGTATTTACCCTAAATATCAACACCCCTTACTTATAACCTTATACTTCTCTTCAAGAAATCCGTTTTACAACCTACGAGTATGAATGCGTGTAAAACAGGATGGATGCATGGCAAACAGTGTTTACCCTGATCAGACGCTGCGTTCTGCGACGTCTGATCTGAGTGTAAACTGTTTGGTCATGCCTGTCTTTCCGAATACGTAGGTAAGAACTGAAATTGGAACAAAATCGAGCATCCCTCAGAAATAATTCTGGATCCGCCCTGTATTGTCCAATTAGGTGTCTTTTGTTCTCTTACAGAATCATCGGACACTTTACATAGAATATGTGAAAGGACAGCGAAGGCTATGCTCGAACAAATTGGATTCGTTCTGGGGATGCGAAGGCGGATCTGGACTTTTGTTTCTGGTAAAATCGATTTTATCAGGACGACGCAAAAATGAAGTCATTGCAATTTAAGGCCTTTATACGTTTTGTGCTTTCATATTTGCGGGTATGTGTTAGAACTTTTCGAGGCATTTGCACTACATTTACCTCTTGCCTCAAAGGCTGCGAGTACTATATTTGGTTCTTGGATGTCAACAGTTGGTTCACACTTTGCCGTGTCTCTTCTGTACCGTTTGGTCGTGCTGACAAGAATCTTTCATATGTCTATATGTTAAATAAAAATCAAAAGCAAATGATTTTACACTCTACATTGCATAGTTTATAAGTCTATAAACACGGCGACGTGTACTTAATCTGGTCATCATGATCTGCACGATCTCCTCGCATTGTCTATCCTAAGATGCACACCACTGTTTTGATAAAAAAAAAAAACATTCTGTTTGAGAATATCAAACGGGCTGTTCATACACATAATCTGTAGCTGCAAAACGCCACTTACACAGATACATACTTTCTGCTAGAAATGTTCGTTCGCTGTTTTCTTTCTTTCTTTCTTTCTGTTTTTTACATGCGTGACTCATTTATTTGCGTATTCATTGTGAAACTGGTGACACAGCACGGAAGAAACTCTCGCCAAGGCATAAACGGAAATATCAGCGCGTGCAAGAATAATCTGCAACAAATGAATGAGAAGCTAGTGTGTACAGAGTTTCGGGCTTAATTGTTTCTACACTGGTAACACTGCGGTGTGCGTTATAAAAGTATTAAAAAGCGGAGATATTATCTTGAGAACTTAAGCATACAAAGTGCTGTAATAAACTGTTGCATTGAGTAGCAGCACAAAAATAACTGACTGATGGATATTTTAGTACATTGTGGGTTGTGTTTGTTTTATTTAAATGTGATGACAAAATCTTTGGTTTCTAGAAGAGTATTGTAGCTTTCTTGACTTTATTATGCTTTGCTCTGACAGAAATCAGGCTTAGTTTAACGCTACAATTGCATTTCCTGTAGCCTCCTCCAAAAACACCCATTTAAACAAAAAAAGAAGAAGACCCAACAGCCCCGAAGAAAAATATTTAAAAAAAAAAAAAGAAAAAAAAACATGCGGAAGGGGCACTATATTTTGCGAATCCTCCCTCGGAGATATTCGCTTGATGAACGAGAGTGCAAATCCCGTTCTTGACAGTCCAGAGAAGTCCGGACAGACTTTTTCGAAACTTAACGTAGTTAATATAACGTCAAATGCTGAGCACCACAAATATACATAAAATATTAAATTTAAACGGTGCCTCTAAAGCTCTATGAAAGGATATCAGCGCACAATTATTAACGGCTTTGTTTGCATTAAAAGGAAGACTACAAATGAATGAATTATTCATAAAATAATAAATGACATTCAGCTACAATATAGAATGGAGCTAAGTGTCGTGGCTGATGGTCTCATTTCAGTATAAACCCCCGGATTAGCTCCCTTTACGAAATAACTATTAAAACAAATAATAATGCAAATGATTAGTGGGCCAAGACAGCCGAAGGGTTATGGACATCCAACTCATAGAACAGTTCATCAACCTGGATGCAGTATGATCGAATCCTGGTTATGGAACATTTATATATGAAGCAAAACGTTGTTTATTTCTTAACGTATTTCTTTATTAATATTTTATTCTTCAGGCTTTTATTCTTTTTATCCACTTTGTCATACGGCTAGTTCTTTTTTTTTTTTTTTTTTTTTTTTTTTTTTTTCATGATACAAAAAAATATAATAGAAAAATATCAAATTGTCATCTACTGAATTTGCCCTCTGTAGATTTTCCGCCATGTTGCACATACGAGACACATTTTGAGTCTTTCTATTTGCCTTCCAATACATCAAACTTTTCTAAAAATGGGACAACTCTCAAAGGACACTACTCGCTCCCTAGGGAAGAAAATTCATTCCTTTTAGAGTCGTCCCATTCTCCCAAGAGAGAACAAACATGTTTTTAAAAGAGTTGCCTCCCCTGTAAGTGTATCCCATTAGTATATATAGTGGTAAACGTGTCTGTGATTCTTTGTGTTTATTCTGTTTTATTCCCTATTTTAACTTTTACCATGCTATAAAATGAAATTGGCAGATGGCGGATGCGTGCTGTTTTGCTTATTTTTCACAGAAAATGTCTTTGCATTTCACTCAGAATGTCGTCAAAGGATATGAATTGGCTAAAATGTTATAATGGACAAATGAAGTCATTGCAATTTAAGACCCTTATACGTCTTCTGCTTTCGTATTTGCGGCTATGTGTTAGAACTTTTTTAGCCATTTGCATATATGTCTTTCCTGTACATGAGACGATAATACAAAACTTTGCAAAAAAAAAAAAATATAGGTCGGCGAATCTGTATAGTGAAGGACTTATTCAGGAAAGGGTTTGGGTGCTTCAGTAGAGCTCACTATCCCCACCACCTTTGGCACTAAAGTTCACTATCCTAGGATTAATTTCGGATACAATATTTGCCCTAAATATCCACACCCCTTACTTATAACCTTATACTTCTCTTCAAGAAATCCATTTTACAAAAAAGGCAAGAGAAAAGTCCAGGGAGTGCCACAATCACAAACCGCAGCCCCTCCCAGACCCCAAGAGGAAGAGGAAACCGACAAATCCAAACAAGCACAAACCGAACAAACGCACGAAAAGCACCAAAATTAGCTCTCTCTTCCCCAAGCGAGGTAATCGCAATACTAAAAGGACTGAAGAACACAAGAACAAAATGACACACGGAAAGACATACAACAAATCGCCCCGTAGAATAAACCACAAAGCAACAAAGAGTAAGACTAATACCGGGACCACCGCCTTAGAACGGTCGGTAGAGCAAACCACCGACGGGGGGGGGTGTTAAAGCACTTTTACAGCTAGCTAACTTCACCCTGGGTCCCGATACATACAACCTACGAGTATGAATGCGTGTAGAAAAGGATGGATGCATGGCAAACAGTGTTTACCCTGATCAGACGCTGCGTTCTGCGACGTCTGATCTGAGTTTAAACTGTTTGCTCATGCCCGTCTTTCCGAATACGTAGGTAAGAACGGAAATTGGTAACCAAATCAAACACCCCGTAGAAATAATTCTGGATCCGCCCTGTATTGTCCAATTAGGTGTCTTTTGTGTTCTTACAGAATCATCGGACACTTTACATATAATATGTGAAAGGACAGCGAAGGCCATGCTCGAACAAATTTGATTCGTTCTGTGGATGCGAAGGCGGATCTGGGCTTTTGTTTCTGGTAAAATCGATTTTATCACGACGACGGACAAATGAAGTCATTGCAATTTAAGGCCTTTATATGTCTTGTGCTTTCATATTTGCGGGTAGAACTTTTCGAGGCATTTGCACCACATTTACCTCTTGCCTCAAAGGCTGCGAGTACTATATTTGGTTCTTGGATGTCAACAGTTGGTTCACACTTTGCCGTGTCTCTTCTGTACCGTTTGGTCATGCTGACAAGAACCTTTTATATGTCTTTAATATGTTAAATAAAAATCAAGAACAAATGTTTTTACACACTACATTGCATAGTTTATAAGTCTATAAACACGGCGACATGTATTTAATCTGGGCATCATGATCTGCACGATCTTCTCGCATTGTCTACCCTAAGATACAGACCACAGTTTTGATAAAAAACATTCTGTTTGAGAATATCAAACGGGCTGTTCATACACATAATCTGTAGCTGCAAAACGCCACTTACACATACATTCTTTCTGCTAGAAATGTTCGTTCACTGTTTTTTTTTTTTTTTTTTGTTTTTTTTTTTTTTTGTTTTTTTTTTTAACATGCGTGACTCATTTATTTGCGTATTCAATGGAAACTGTTGACACAGCACGGAGGAAACTCTCGCCAAGGCATAAACGGAAATATCAGCGCGTGCAAGAATAATCTGCAACAAATGAATAACAAGTTAGTGTGTGCAGAGTTTCGGGCTTAATTGTTTCTACACTGGTAACACTGCGTTGTGCGTTATAAAAGTATTAAAAAGCGGAGATATTATCTCGAGCACTTAAGCATACAAAGTGCTGTAATAAACTGTTGCATTGAGTAGCAGCACAAAAATAACTGACTTGTGAATATTTTAGTACATTGTGGGTTGTGTTTGTTTTATATAAATGCGATGACAAGATCTTTGGTTTCTGGAAGAGTATTGTAGCTTTCTTGACGTTATTATGCTTTGCTCTGACAGAAATCAGGCTTAGCATTGCATTTCCTGTAGCCGCCACCAAAAACACCCATTTAAACAAAAAAATAGAAGACCAGCAGCTACATTAAACCCACAGCACCGAAGAAAAAAAAAACATGCGGAAGGGGAACTACACATTTTGCGAATCCTCCCTCGGAGATATTCGCTTGATGAACGAGAGTGCAGATCCCGTTCTATGACAGTCCAGAGAAGTCCGGACAGACTTTATCGAAACTTAACGTAGTAAGTATAACGTCCACTGCTGAGCACCATAAATATACATAAAATATTAAATTTAAACGGTGCCTCTAAATCTCTATGAAAAGATATCAGCGCACAATTATTAACGGCTTTGTTTCCATTAAAAGTAAGACTACAAATGAATGAATTATTCATAAAATAATAAATAACATTCAGCTACAATGTTAGAATGGAGCTTAGTGTCGTTGCTGATTGTCTAATTTCAGTATAAACCCCCGGATTAGCTCCCTTTACAAAATAACTATTAAAACAAATAATAATGCAAATGATTAGTGGGCCAAGATAGCCGAATGGTTATGGACATCCAACTTAGAGAACAGTTCATCAACCTGGATGCAGTGAGATCGAATCCTGGTTATGGAACATTTATATATGAAGCAAAACGTTGTTTATTTCTTAACGTTTTCCTTTATTATTATTTTATTCTTCAGGCTTTTATTTTTTTTATCCACTTTGTCATACGGCTAGTTTTTTTGTTGTTTTTTTTTCATGACACAAAAAAATATAATTGAAAAATATCAAATTGTCATCTACTGAATTTGCCCAGAGAGTGGTAAAGGCTAAAGGCGTCTGTAAAGGAAATAAAATTTGAAACCATTTCTTAATCTGATCTTAATTTGAAGCAAGTCCTATATATACAAACACATTAATGCCAGTCACTGCTGGAGTCAGCTACCCAGTGAAATGACACTTTCTTCCTGTAAGTCGTTTCAAGCATCATAGCCCCGTAAGAAGAATTATGAGCTTCTGAATCAACATAATATAGTATATCCTGGGAGTTAGCCTACACGCTTTACAATACATTTCACCACCACAGCAGAATATGACAACTTAGCAAACACTCGGCAACTTACTTTCGTTTTCACATCCACCTTAGGCTCTCTTACTCAGCGGTTTCTTGTGTCATCTCGAGAGAATAAGTAGTCCCTCAAAAATAATTAGTCCCTCAAAAATGCTTTACATTTTTTTGTGAATCATCTAATAGGACCATTCTCATGAAATGTCAAGCCTTATGTACTTCAGATAAATAAATTTAAAAACAATAGACGGTCTTCTGATGCAGTTTTGAATGGTACTTTTAGGGTTACATTCTGGGGAAAATGTGATGGTCCTGATTTGTCTGTGTCGATGAAAAGATTGATCTTGATTGTCGCTGGAAAGTCGCTATATACACCAGGCATCTTTTTCGCACGATGCGTCTCAAATAATGAAATTGAGGGGAATGAATACACTATGTAGATTTTCCGCCATATTGGACATACGAGACACATTTTGCGTCTTTCTGTTTGCCTTCCAATACATCAAACTTTTCTAAAAATGGGACAACTCTCAAAGGACACTACTCGCTCCCAAGGGGAGAAAATTCATTCCTTTTAGAGTTGTCCCATTTTCCCAAGGGAGAGGAAACCTTTTTTAAAAGAGTTGCCTCCCCTATAAGTGTATCCCATTAGTATATATAGTGGTAAACGTGTCTGTGATTCTTTGTGTTTATTCTGTTTTATTCCCTATTTTAACTTACCATGCTATAAAATGAAATTGGCAGATGGCGGATGCGTGCTGTTTTGCTTATTTTTCACAGAAAATGTATTTCACTCAGAATGTCGTCAAAGGATCTGAACTGGCTAAAATGTTATAATGGACAAATGAAGTCATTGCAATTTAAGACCCTTATACGTCTTCTGCTTTCGTATTTGCGGCTATGTGTTAGAACTTTTTTAGCCATTTGCATATATGTCTTTCCTGTACATGAGACGATAATACAAAACTTTGAAAAAAAACATAAAGGTCGGCGAATCTGTATAGTGAAGGACTTATTCAGGAAAGGGTTCGGGTGCTTCAGTACAGCTCACAATCCCCACCACCTTGACACTAAAGTTCATTTTCCTAGGATTAATTTGGGATACCGTATTTGCCCTAAATATCCACACCCCTTACTTATAACCTTATACTTCTCTTCAAGAAATCCATTTTACAAAAAAGGCAAGAGAAAAGTCCAGGGAGTGCCACAATCACAAACCGCAGCCCCTCCCAGACCCCAAGAGGAAGAGGAAACCGACAAATCCAAACAAGCACAAACCGAACAAACGCACGAAAAGCACCAAAATTAGCTCTCTCTTCCCCAAGCGAGGTAATCGCAATACTAAAAGGACTGAAGAACACAAGAACAAAATGACACACGGAAAGACATACAACAAATCGCCCCGTAGAATAAACCACAAAGCAACAAAGAGTAAGACTAACACCGGGACCACCGCCTTAGAACGGTCGGTAGAGCAAACCACCGAGGGGGGGGGGGGTGTTAAAGCACTTTTACAGCTAGCTAACTTCACCCTGGGTCCCGATACATACAACCTACGAGTATGAATGCGTATAGAAAAGGGTGGATGCATGGCAAACAGTGTTTGCCCTGATCAGACGCTGCGTTCTGCGACGTCTGATCTGAGTTTAAACTGTTTGCTCATGCCCGTCTTTCCGAATACGTAGGTAAGAACGGAAATTGGTAACCAAATCGAACACCCCTCAGAAATAATTCTGGATCCGCCCTGTATTGTCCAATTAGGTGTCTTTTGTTCTCTTACAGAATCATCGGACACTTTACATAGAATATGTGAAAGGACAGCGAAGGCCATGCTCGAACAAATTGGATTCGTTCTGTGGATGCGAAGGCGGATCTGGACTTTTGTTTCTGGTAAAATCGATTTTATCACGACGACGGACAAATGAAATCATTGCAATTTAAGGCCTATATACGTCTTGTGCTTTCATATTTGCGGGTAGAACTTTTCGAGGCATTTGCACCACATTTACCTCTTGCCTCAGAGGCTGCGAGTACTATATTTGGTTCTTGGATGTCAACAGTTGGTTCACACTTTGCCGTGTCTCTTCTGTACCATTTGGTCGTGCTGACAAGAACCTTTTATATGTCTGTAATATGTTAAATAAAAATCAAGAACAAATGTTTTTACACACTACATTGCATTGTTTATAAGTTTATAAACACGGCGACATGTAATTAATCTGGGCATCATGATCTGCACGATCTTCTCGCATTGTCTACCCTAAGATACAGACCACTGTTTTGATAAAAAAAAACATTCTGTTTGAGAATATCAAACGGGCTGTTCATACACATAATCTGTAGCTGCAAAACGCCACTTACACATACATTCTTTCTGGTAGAAATATTCGTTCGCTGTTTTCTACTCTCTTTTTTTAACATGCGTGATTCATTTATCTGCGTATTCATTGTGGAACTGTTGATACAGCACGGAGGAAACCCCCGCCAAGGCATAAACGGAAATATCAGCGCGTGCAAGAATAATCTGCAACAAATGAATAACAAGTAAGTGTACAGAGTTTCGGGCTTAATTGTTTCTACACTGGTAACACTGCGTTGTGCGTTATAAAAGTATTAAAAAGCGGAGATATTATCTCGAGAACTTAAGCATACAAAGTGCTGTAATAAACTGTTGCATTGAGTAGCAGCACAAAAATAACTGACTTGTAGATATTTTAGTACATTGTGGGTTGTGTTTGTTTTATATAAATGCGATGACAAGATCTTTGGTTTCTAGAAGAGTATTGTAGCTTTCTTGACTTTATTATGCTTTGCTCTGACAGAAATCGGGCTTTGTTTAATGCTACCATTACATTTCCTGTAGCCGCCACCAACGAACACCCGTTTAAACAAAAAAAAAAAGAAGACCCAAAAGCTACATAAAAACTACAGCCCCGAAGAAAAAAAAAATATGCGACAGGGGAACTACATTTTGCGAATCCTCCCTCGGAGATATTCGCTTGCCGAACGAGAGGGCAGATCCCGTTCTATGACAGTCCAGAGAAGTCCGGACAGACTTTATCGAAACTTAACGTGGTAAGTATAACGTGCACTGCTGAGCACCATAAATATACATAAAATATTAAATTTAAACGGTGCCTCTAAAGTTCTATGAAAGGATATCAGCGCACAATTATTAACGGCTTTGTTTCCATTAAAAGTAAGACAACAAATGAATGAATTATTCATAAAATAATAAATGACATTCAGCTACAATGTTAGAATGGAGCTTAGTGTCGTTGCTGGTTGTCTGATTTCAGTATAAACCCGCGGATTAGCTCCCTTTACAAAATAACTATTAAAACAAATAATATTGCCAATGATTAGTGGGCCAAGATAGCCGAAGGGTTATGGACATCCAACTCATTGAACAGTTCATCAACCTGAATGCAGTGAGATCGAATCCTGGTTATGGAACATTTATATATGAAGCAAAACGTTGTTTATTTCTTAACGTATTCCTTTATTATTATTTTTTTCTTCAGGCTTTTATTTTTTTTATCCACTTTGTCATACGGCTAGTTCTTTTTTTTCATGACACAAAAAAATATAATAGAAAAATATCAAATTGTCATCTACTGAATTTGCCCAGAGAATGGTAAAGGCTAAAGGCGTCTGTAAAGGAAATAAAATTTGAAACCATTTCTTAATCTGATCTTAATTTGAAGCAAGTGCTATACAAACACATTAATGCCAGTCACTGCTAGAGTCAGCTACCCAGTGAAATGACACTTTCTTCCTGTAAGTCGTTTCAAGCATCATAGCCCCGTAAGAAGAATTATGAGCTTCTGAATAAACATAATATAGGATATCCTGGGAGTTAGCCTACACGCGCTACAATACATTTCACCACCACAGCAGAATATGACAACTTAGCAAACACTCGGTAACTTACTTTCGTTTTCACATCGACCACAGGCTCTCTTACTCAGCGGTTTCTTGTGTCATCTCGAGAGAATAAGTAGTCCCTCAAAAAATAATTAGTCCCTCAAAAATGCTTTACATTTTTTGTGAATCATCTAATAGGACCATTCTCATGAAATGTCAAGCCTTATTTACATCAGAAAAATAAATTTAAAGAACAATAGACGATCTTCTGCTGCAGTTTTGAATGGCACTTTTAGAGTTATATTCTGGGGAAAATGTGATGGTCCTGATTTGTCTGTGTCGATGAAAAGATTGATCTTGATAGTCGCTATATGCACCAGGCATCTTTTTCGCACGATGCGTCTCAAATAATGGAATTGAGGGGAATGGATACACTATGTAGATTTTCCGCCATATTGGACATTAGAGACACATTTTGCGTCTTTTTGTTTCCCTTTCAATACATCAAACTTTTCTAAAAATGGGACAACTCTCAAAGGACACTACTCGCTCCCTAAACGCACGAAAAGCACCAAGATTAGCTCTCTCTTCCCCAAGCGAGGTAATCGCAATACTAAAAGGACTGAAGAACACAAGAACAAAATGACACACGGAAAGACATACAACAAATCGCCCCGTAGAATAAACCACAAAGCAACAAAGAGTAAGACTAACACCGGGACCACCGCCTTAGAACAGCTAGCTAACTTCACCCTGGGTCCCGATACATACAACCTACGAGTATGAATGCGTATAGAAAAGGATGGATGCATGACAAACAGTGTTTATCCTGATCAGACGCTGCGTTCTGCGACGTCTGATCTGAGTTTAAACTGTTTGCTCATGCCCGTCTTTCCGAATACGTAGGTAAGAACGGAAATTGGTAACCAAATCAAACACCCCTCAGAAATAATTCTAGATCCGCCCTGTATTGTCCAATTAGGTGTCTTTTGTTCTCTTACAGAATCATCGGACACTTTACATAGAATATGTGAAAGGACAGCGAAGGCCATGCTCGAACAAATTGGATTCGTTCTGTGGTTGCGAAGGCAGATCTGGACTTTTGTTTCTGGTAAAATCGATTTTATCACGACGACGGACAAATGAAGTCATTGCAATTTAATGCCTTTATACGTCTTGTGCTTTCATATTTGAGGGTAGAACTTTTCGAGGCATTTGCTCTACATTTACCTCTTGCCTCAAAAGGCTGCGAGTACTATATTTGGTTCTTGGATGCCAACAGCTGGTTCACACTTTGCCGTGTCTCTTCTGTACCGTTTGGTCGTGCTGACAAGAACCTTTTATATGTCTGTAATATGTTAAATAAAAATCAAGAACAAATGTTTTTACACACTACATTGCATAGTTTATAAGTCTATAAACACGGCGACATGTATTTAATCTGGGCATCATGATCTGCACGATCTTCTCGCATTGTCTACCCTAAGATACAGACCACTGTTTTTATAAAAAAAAAAACATTCTGTTTGAGAATATCAAACGGGCTGTTCATACACATAATCTGTAGCTGCAAAACGCCACTTACACATACATTCTTTCTGCTAGAAATGTTCGTTCGCTGTTTTCTATTTTTTTATTTTTTTTTTTTAAACATGCGTGACTCATTTATTTGCGTATTCATTGTGAAACTGTTGACACAGCACGGAGAAACTCTCGCTAAGGCAAAAACGGAAATATCAGCGCGTGCAAGAATAATCTGCAACAAATGAATAACAAGTTAGTGTGTGCAGAATTTCGGGCTTAATTGTTTCTACACTGGTAAAACTGCGTTGTGCGTTATAAAATTATTAAAAAGCGGAGATATTATCTCGAGAACTTAAGCATACAAAGTGCTGTAATAAACTGTTGCATTGAGAAGCAGCACAAAAATACTTGACTTGTGGATATTTTAGTACATTGTGGGTTGTGTTTGTTTTATATAAATGCGATGACAAGATCTTTGGTTTCTGGAAGAGTATTGTAGCTTTCTTGACTTTATTATGCTTTGCTCTTACAGAAACCAGGCTTAGTTTAATGCCACCAAAAACACCCATTTAAACAAAAAAAAAGAAAACCCAGCTGCTACATAAATTGCACAGCCCCGAAAAAAAAAACATGCGGAAGCGGAACTACATTTTGCGAATCCTCCCTCGGAGATATTCGCTTGATGAACGAGAGTGCAGATCCCGTTCTATGACAGTCCAGAGAAGTCTGGACAGACTTTATCGAAACTTAACGTAGTAAGTATAACGTCCAATGCTGAGCACCATAAATATACATAAAATATTAAATTTAAACGGTGCCTCTAAAGTTCTATGAAAGGATATCAGCGCACAATTATTAACGGCTTTGTTTCCATTAAAAGGAAGACTACAAATGAATGAATTATTGATAAAATAATAAATGACATTCAGCTACAATGTTAGAATGGAGCTTAGTGTCGTGGCTGATGGTCTCTTTTCAGTATAAACCCACGGATTAGCTCCCTTTACAAAATAACTATTAAAACAAATAATATTGCCAATGATTAGTGGGCCAAGATAGCCGAAGGGTTATGGACATCCAACTCATAGAACAGTTCATGAACCGGGATGCAGTGAGATCGAATCCTGGTTATGGAACATTTATATATGAAGCAAAACGTTGTTTATTTCTTAACGTATTCCTTTATTATTATTTTATTCTTCAGGCTTTTATTTTTTTTATCCACTTTGTCATACGGCTAGTTCTTTTTTTTTTTTTCATGATCCAAAAAAATATAATAGAAAAATATCAAATTGTCATCTACTGAATTTGCCCAGAGAGTGGTAAAGGCTAAAGGCGTCTGTAAAGGAAATAAAATTTGAAACCATTTCTTAATCTGATCTTAATTTGAAGCAAGTGCTATACAAACACATTAATGCCAGTCACTGCTGGAGTCAGCTACCCAGTGAAATGACACTTTCTTCCTGTAAGTCGTTTCAAGCATCATAGCCCCGTAAGAAGAATTATGAGCCTCTGAATTAACATAATATAGGATATCCTGGGAGTTAGCCTACACGCGCTACAATACATTTCACCACCACAGCAGAATATGACAACTTAGCAAACACTCGGCAACTTACTTTCGTTTTCACATCGACCACAGGCTCTCTTACTCAGCGGTTTCTTGTGTCATCTCGAGAGAATAAGTAGTCCCTCAAAAATAATTAGACCCTCAAAAATGCTTTACATTTTTGTGACTCATCTAATAGGACCATTCTCATGAAATGTCAAGCATTATTTACATCAGAAAAATAAATTTAAAAAACAATAGACGGTCTTCTGCTGCAGTTTTGAATGGCACTTTTAGGGTTATATTCTGGGAAAGATGTGATGGTCCTGATTTGTCTGTGTCGATGAAAAGACGGATCTTGATAGTCGCTGGAAATTCGCTATATGCACCAGGCATCCTTTTCGCACGATGCGTCTCAAATAATGGAATTGAGGGGAATGGATACATTATGTAGATTTTCCGCCATATTGGACATACGAGACAAATTTTGCGTCGTTCTGTTTGCCTTCCAATACATCAAACTTTTCTAAAAAGGGACAACTCTCAAAGGACACTACTCGCTCCCTAGGGGAGAAAATTCATTCCTTTTAGAGTTGTCCCATTTTCCCAAGGGAGAGCAAACTTTTTTAAAAGAGTTGCCTCCCCTGTTAGTGTATCCCATTAGTATATATAGTGGTAAACGTGTCTGTGATTCTCTGTGTTTATTCTGTTGTATTCCCTATTTTAACTTTTACCATGCTATAAAATGAAATTGGCAGATGGCGGATGCATGCTGTTTTGCTTATTTTTCCCAGAAAATGTCTTTGCATTTCACTGCGAATGTCGTCAAAGGATCTGAACTGGCTAAAATGTTATAATGGACAAATGAAGTCATTGCAATTTAAGGCCCTTATACGTCTTCTGCTTTCGTATTTGCGGCTATGTGTTCGAATTTTTTTGAGCCATTTGCATATATGTCTTTCCTGTACATGAGACGATAATACAGAACTTTGAAAAAAAATATAGGTCGGCGAATATGTATAGTGAAGGACTTATTCAGGAAAGGGTTCGGGTGCTTCAGTAGAGCTCACTATCCCCACCACCTTTGACACTAAAGTTCATTTTCCTGGTAAATTTAGGATTAATTTGGGATACCGTATTTACCCTAAATATCCACACCCCTTACTTTTAACCTTATACTTCTCTTGAAGAAATCCATTTTACAACCTACGAGTGTGAATGCGTGTAAAAAAAAAAGGATGGATGCATGGCAAACAGTGTTTACCCTTATCAGATGATCATCTGATCTGAGTTTAAACTGTCTTCCCGAATACGTAGATAAGAACGGAAATTGGTAACCAAATCAAACACCCCTCAGAAATAATTCTGGATCCGCCCTGTATTTTTCAATTAGGTAGTTTTTGTTCTCTTACAGAATCATCGGACACTTGACATAGAATATGTAAAAGGACAGCGAAGGCCATGCTCGAACAAATTGGATTCGTTCTGGGGATGTGATGGCGGATCTGGACTTTTGTTTCTGGTAAAATCGATTTTATCACGACGACGGACAAATGAAGTCATTGCAATGCCTTTATACGTCTTCTGCTTTCATATTTGCGGGTATGTGTTAGAACTTTTCGAGCATTTGCACCACATTTACCTCTTGCCTCAAAGGCTGCGAGTACTATATTTGGTTCTTGGGTGTCAACAGTTGGTTCATACTTTGCCTATCTCTTCTGTACCGTTTGGTCGTGCTGACAAGAACCTTTTTTATGTCTATAATATGTTGAATAAAAATCAAGAACAAATGTTTTTACACTCTACATTGCATAGTTTATAAGTCTATAAACACGGCGACATGTATTTAATCTGGTAATTATGATCTGCACGATCTTCTCGCACTGTCTACCCTAAGATACAGACCACTGTTTTGATAAAAAACATTCTGTTTGAGAATATCAAACGGACTGTTCATACACATAATCTGTAGCTGCAAAACGCCACTTACAGAGATACATACTTCTGCTAGAAATGTTCGTTCGCTGTTTTTTGTTGTTGTTTTTTTTTTTTTTTTTTTTTTTTTTTTTTTTTTTTTTTTTATTTGTTAACATGCGTGACATATTTATTTGTGTATTCATTGTGAAACTGTTGTCACAGCACGGAGGAAACTCTCGCCAAGGCATAAACGGAAATATCAGCACATGCAAGGATAATCTGCAACAAATGAATAACAAGTTAGTGTGTGCAGAGTTTCGGGCTTAATTGTTTCTACACTGGTAACATTGCGTTGTGCGTTATAAAAGTATTAAAAAGCGGAGATATTATCTAGAGAACTTAAGCATACAAAGTGCTTAATAAACTGTTGCATTGAGTAGCAGCACAGAATAACTGACTTGTGGATATTTTAGTACATTGTGGGTTGTGTTTGTTTTATATAAATGTGATGACAAGATTTTTGGTTTCTAGCTGCAAAACGCCACTTACAGAGATACATACTTTCTGCTAGAAATGCTCGTTCGATGTTTTTTGTTGTTGTTTTTTTGTTGTTGTTGTTGTTTTATTTTTTTTAAACATGCGTGACTCATTTATTTGCGTATTCGTTGTGAAACTGTTGTCACAGCACGAAGGAAACTCTCGCCAAGGCATGTACGGAAATATCAGCGCGTGCAAGAATAATCTGCAACAAATGAATAACAAGTTAGTGTGTGCAGAGTTTCGGGCTAAATTGTTTCTACACTGGTAACATTGCAATGTGCGTTATAAAAGTATTAAAAAGCGGAGATATTATCTCGAGAATTTAAGCATACAAAGTGCTGTAATAAACTGTTGCATTGAGTTGCAGCACAAAAATAACTGACTTGTTGATATTTTAGTACATTGTGGGTTGTGTTTGTTTTATATAAATGTGATGACAAGATCTTTGGTTTCTAGAAGTGTATTGTAGCTTTCTTGACTTTACTATGCTTTGCTCTGACAGAAATCAGGTTTAGTTTAATGCTACCATTGCATTTCCTGTAGCCGCCACCAAAAACACCCATTTAAACAAAAAAAAAAGACGACCCGACAGCTACATAAAACCCACAGCCCCGAAGAAATAAAAAAGAAAACATGCGGAAGGAGAACTACATTTTGCGAAATCCTCCCTCGGAGATATTCGCTTGATGAACGAGAGTGCAGATCCCGTTCTATCACAGTCCAGAGTAGTCCGGACAGACTTTATCGAAACTTAACGTAGTAAGTATAACGTCTAATGCTGAGCACCATAAATATACATAAAATATTAAATTTAAACGGTGCCTCTAAATCTCTATGAAAGGATATCAGCGCACAATTATTAACGGCTTTGTTTCCATTAAAAGGAAGACTACGAATGAATGAATTACTGATAAAATAATAAATGACATTCAGCTGCAATGTTAGAATGGAGCTTAGTGTCGTGGCTGATGGTCTCATTTCAGTATAAACCCGCGGACTAGCTCCCTTTACAAAATAACTATTAAAACAAATAATAATGCCAATGATGAGTGGGCCAAGATAGCCGAAGGGTTATGGACACCCAACTCATACAACAGATTATCAACCTGGATGCAGTGAGATCGAATCCTGGTTATGGAACATTTATGTATGAAGCAAAACGTTGTTTATTTCTTAATGTATTCCTTTATTATTATTTTATTCTTCAGGCTTTTATTCTTTTTATCCACTTTGTCATACGGCTGGTTCTTTTTTGTTTTTCATGATACAAAAAAAAAATATAATAGAAAAATATCAAATTGTCATCTACTGAATTTGCCCAGAGAGTGGTAAAGGCTAAAGGCGTCTGTAAAGGAAATGAAATTTGAAACCATTTCTTAAGGGTTCATCATGGGCAGAAGTGGGTGGGGTACATGAAAAAATATGTGAATAAAAAAATTGTCAAAAATATTAATTTCTCTGAAAAGGCATTAAGCCTATGAATTGTTTATCGAACGCCAACCCTGTTCATATGTGAAGCTGACAATATTTGCATTTAGAAAAAGAACTAGCTCACCTCATGTACTGTCTCTCTTTTTACATCCAAACTGCTTTCCTGGTATGTCACTCCTATATAAAGAATGATCAAGATGTAGTCCAAATATCCATGCATAATTTATGAGAATATAATTTGTGAAAAGTCAAATACACAGGAATAAAGTTGACATTACTACTACAAGTATCTATACAATTTTCAAGGTTTATCAGCCATATTTTCATGTATGAATGTAGTTCCTAAATAAGGTATGGTAGCAAATACCTGTCATAGAGTTAATAACTAAAATTTGTCTCCCTTGGAAAATTTATTTGTTTTTGCTCCTCTAAAAGGTACCAGTTTATAAATTACCGGATTTTAACAATAATGTATCTGCTGGTGCATCTGGCAGTCTCTGCAAACATTTATGCATTGAATGAATTACTACCAGCTTATGAGTCAATACTGCTGGCCTTGCATTCTTTTTTCCTTTTTGAACAACAAAGACTTTCATCAGGCTATAATGACTGATCCTTTTTTGGTGGATTTCCGGTCTGCATATGCTTTAAAATTCATTTGATGTGGGTTGTATTGGCCGGCCTCGGTGGCTCAGTTGGATGCGCCGTCCGACTGGAGACCACGAGGTCGCGGGTTCAAGCCCCGCCGAGGTCGGCAACATTCTTTCGTGGAGATTGATTATGAAATATTTTCTACGGTCATTCTCTCCCTTCCGCTGACTCAAGAAGGGCAGTTGTCAGTTTCTGGCGAAAGAATGTGCACAATACTGATTAACCACTTAGAGAACTAAGCCTGTCCAGTAAACGTGTGGTTATGGGGCAGTTGTCAGTTTCTGGCGAAAGAATATGCACAATACTGGTTAACCACTTAGAGAACTAAGCCTGTCCAGTAAACGTGTGGTTATGTAAACTGACCGCGCTCGACATGACCCCATTGGGTTGACTGGGCCGTAAAACCTCAACACAAACAAACAAATGTGGGTTGTATCTTGAATCTACTAAATATGCAGTCAGAGTAAAGACCTCAGCAGCAAACATAGTTCTGCGACACACCAAGGTAAAACTTACATTAAAGGTCGATAAATTTTATCCACCCTTTCCATTAGTCAGTGTAAAGATCCTCTACATCATATGGTTATCCTCTCCTTTATGTATTAAATATTTCAAAAATGCTGAATTTATGCACGAGATCCGACTTGTTCTGTCCACCATACTTGTTGCATCTCATCAGGCGATTTTTGTTTACTACAAACTTACGCAAGCGTAACAAACATTGGAAATGCAATTACTTACCTTTCTTACGCTGATCAGCTTATGCCACATCTATCCTGATGTAGTTTAAACACTTCTTTCTTCCACTGACAATTTACTTACCTTGATCCAGATTTTAAAACAATATTTTGGTCGAAAACATCTTCAACGCAATTAACAATTACTGGTCAACTGCTACAGGAAGTGCCGAACAACATCTACTTCCTTTACGAATGTCCAAAGGGTAAAATCCCATCTTTTATCGTTAAGTTTCTACTACTGATATATTTAACATATATCATCGCATTTATGATTATTAGTTTGATTACTACAAATTTATAAATCCAAACTTGAAAATTATAATAATTTTTCCGATCTTTGCGCATAGCTCCGCATGCAGGCGTAATAATATCGGTGATAAGTCCTCGAGGAAATCATGAAAGTCAGAAGATGAGAAAAATTGTCTACATTATTGTTTTGGGGGACAGAAATGAATTCTATTTAACAACAAATTAAAGCCTTGATCGTCGTTAAAACACCAGGCACAATTCAGAGGGTAAACGGATCTCATTATGAATTGTCTTTTCACGCAAAATGCCAGTGATATAAGAATGAAATCTGGCTCCGAATGTTTGTTTACATTTTTACATGAATGAAACATGGCTACTCTGTAACTCGTGGAAAATTTTACGTGAAGGTGGTCATTATTTTCAGTTAAGCATTGTGCATTCATTGATAATACTCTCATACATTGCAGATCAGATGTCCATTGTTTGGCCTGTATAATTAGTTTTTCTGAAATTTTTACTTTTTTGGACTTTGAACGCAAATGCCGAACCCTATATATTTTTTTTCAATTTAATTGGTCCATTTTAACTTGTACAATATGATTTATTCATAAGAAACATGCAGTCCTATCATTACTTCTTTGATATACTGAAAATTCTGCAACCCCATCATCTTTGTGAATAAGGACTGTTATGAAAGTCTCAGGGGGTACCCCACCCACTTTTGTCCTTGATGAACCCTTAATCTGATCTTAATTTGAAGCAAGTCCTATACAAACATTAATGCCAGTCACTGCTGGAGTCAGCTACCCAGTTAAATGACACTTTCTTCCTGTAAGTCGTTTCAAGCATCATAGCCCCGTAAGAAGAATTATGAGCCTCTGAATTAACATAATATAGGATATCCTGGGAGTTAGCCTACACGCGCTACAATACATTTCACCACCACAGCAGAATATGACAACTTAGCAAACACTCGGCAACTTACTTTCGTTTTCACATCGACCACAGGCTCTCTTACTCAGCGGTTTCTTGTGTCATCTCGAGAGAATAAGTAGTCCCTCAAAAATAATTAGACCCTCAAAAATGCTTTACATTTTTGTGACTCATCTAATAGGACCATTCTCATGAAATGTCAAGCATTATTTACATCAGAAAAATAAATTTAAAAAACAATAGACGGTCTTCTGCTGCAGTTTTGAATGGCACTTTTAGGGTTATATTCTGGGAAAGATGTGATGGTCCTGATTTGTCTGTGTCGATGAAAAGACGGATCTTGATAGTCGCTGGAAATTCGCTATATGCACCAGGCATCCTTTTCGCACGATGCGTCTCAAATAATGGAATTGAGGGGAATGGATACATTATGTAGATTTTCCGCCATATTGGACATACGAGACAAATTTTGCGTCGTTCTGTTTGCCTTCCAATACATCAAACTTTTCTAAAAAGGGACAACTCTCAAAGGACACTACTCGCTCCCTAGGGGAGAAAATTCATTCCTTTTAGAGTTGTCCCATTTTCCCAAGGGAGAGCAAACTTTTTTAAAAGAGTTGCCTCCCCTGTTAGTGTATCCCATTAGTATATATAGTGGTAAACGTGTCTGTGATTCTCTGTGTTTATTCTGTTGTATTCCCTATTTTAACTTTTACCATGCTATAAAATGAAATTGGCAGATGGCGGATGCGCGCTGTTTTGCTTATTTTTCACAGAAAATGTCTTTGCATTTCACTCCGAATGCCGTCAAAGGATATTAATTGGCTAAAATGTCAATCGTGAGGCTTGGCAATGCATTTGAATTGTCACCTGCAGGAAGGTTTAAAGCCTTTCAAAAAATGTAGCATACAACATTCTATTTTTGTCTGAGAAAATAATGCGGTTTATTTGCTAGGCTAGAAATCTATCTTTACCACAGCATTTTAACTGCAGACTCGCAGACTGTTCTCAACATTCATTCTTCGCATATACGATGGCATCCTTGACATCTGACACGGCCAAAAAAGCTCATGAATGCTTGTATGATGTTAAAATTGACATTTTAAAGAATAATGGAATTTTTATTATGAATAAGCTAAAACTTTAAAGAGAGAGACTAATGGGATATATCTTTAACCAAAGGTATTAAACGGTGCGCATTGCGAAAACATAATATATACGAACTAATGTTTCATACGAAACATTTGAGTCTAGTACCTGCAGACCTAGTTCAAACCTGCATTCTGTTTCTCTCGTTAGTATGTTAAATAAATCAAATGTTCAGTTCATGTTGGGATGTGGTTCATCTTTATTTACAAAAATTATTCAGAGGGGTAATAATGCGGAGAAAAGCACGCTAGCTCCTCATGGCTGCAGTAAAATACATGAAAATAAAATGCTTATTTTGCACTACACTTCTACATATCTGTCCGTTCGGGTGGAAATAGAAGCCCTCGTCTTTTCAAACAAGTTAAGCAACACCAAGCCGGTTAATACCTGGATGGGTGAACACTTTACACTACCCCGGGTGCTGTAAATTTTTCGTGTTTATATTT
>OZ024827.1:86377814-86385314 GCA_964016985.1 Anodontia alba | reverse complement strand
TCCAGAGAATATTTTTGAAGAGTTTTTACCATATATTGTCATGTGGCCATCTTGATCAAGTGACCTGGACCATTTGAACAAACTTAAGTTTCCCTATCCCAGGGAGACTCCACATGAAATTTGACTTCAATAGGCTGAGTTTTTTTCCAGAGGAGAAGATGTTAAAAAAGGT
This sequence comes from Anodontia alba, assembly GCA_964016985.1. NCBI lineage: Eukaryota > Metazoa > Mollusca > Bivalvia > Lucinida > Lucinidae > Anodontia > Anodontia alba. The sequence goes on along the minus strand of OZ024827.1, from coordinate 86,385,142 downwards.
TGACAGACAACAGATGACACAATATTTTGATTTGTAAATAAAACGTTTTACTACTTTAATCATACATTGTAAGTTTCAGCCATAAGTCTTTAAAATAATTTAAGAAAATTACTTTTCAACATTTCCCCATACAAATGCATGGGAATGCAAATTTGTCCTTGCTGTAAAAAATCAAAGGACAACCTACAATCATCGTTTGAACAAATTTGGAAGATCTTGAGTCCTAGATGCTATATACAGCTTCAAAGTTTTCTTGGTCCCTAAGAAATAGATTTTTAAGTGTTTTTTACCATATATGGGCATGGAAGCCATCTTTATAAACAGACTGTGACCATTTGTACAAATTCCAATCCCAATGTGACAGAAGGCTCCATATGAAGTTTGAAGAAAAGTGGATCAGGGGTTTCAGAAAAAAAACAAAAACATTTAAACATTACATAATTTCATACATGTACATAGCCCAGGAGCAAGGGCAGATAACACAAGGGGACAAACGTTTGATTGGAAGTAAAAAGATTTACTACTATAATCATACATTGTAAGTTTCAGCCATGAGTCTTTGATATCATTTGAGAAAATGACTTTTCAACATTTTCCCCATACAAATGCATGGGAACCCAAATTTGACCTTGGCACAAAAAGGTCAAAGGTCAACCTAGGGTGATCATTTGAATAAATTTGGTAGACCTTGAGTCCATGATGCTGTATACCAAGATGCAGCCTCGAAGCTTTCTTGGGTCTGGATAAGAAGATTTTGAGTGTTTTTACCATATGTGGGCATGGCGGCCATCTTGATTAACAGACCATGACCATTTCTATAAAGTTTCAATCTGCCTTTAACAGAAGACTGACAATACCATAAAAGGGTTAAAGGTCATCCTAGTCTCATTATTTTAACACAGTTGGTAGACCTTGAATCCCCGATGCTGTATACCAAGATTCAGTCTCAAAGCATTGTTAGTACTGGAGAAGATTTTTAAGTGCTTTACCATACATTTGTAAGGGCATGGCAGCCATCTCTGATGCAGAACCATATGAACAAAGCGTCAAAATCCCTTTCACAGAAAGCCCCATGTGAAATCTGGTAAAAATCGGTCAAGTGGTGTTTAGAGAAGAAGACGTTTAAAGATTTCATGGTTTTATACCTGTATATAGCAAAGGGGCAATGGCAGATAACCCACAGGGTGCAAATTTTGATCCTAACTAAAACATTTTACTACTTTAATCATACATTGTAAGTTTCCGCCATTAGTCTTAAACACGTATTGAAAAAAAAGTGATTTTTTTTTTCAATTTTTCCCCCATACAAATATATTGAGACGCAAATTTGACCTTGCCGCAAAAGGTCAAAGGTCAACCTATGATCATCATTTGAACAAAATTGGTAGACCATGAGTCCTCGATGCTATACACCATGATTCAGCCCAAAAGTTTTTTTGTTCTGGAGAAGTAGTTTTTCAAGAGTTTGTACCATATATGGACATGGCGGCCATCTTGTTCAATGCATGGAACCATTTAAACAAATTGGCAATACCTTTTTCGACAGAAGGACAATGTGAAATCTGGTGAAAATTGCTCAAGCAGTTTCAGAGAAAAAACATTAACAATAACTCTCAAAGGACAAAATTTTGATTATAACTAAAATGTTTTACTATTTTAATCACACATTATAAGTTTCAGTCATTAGTTTTTAATACATTTTGAGAAAATGACTGTTCAACATGTTCCCCATACAAATGCATACAAACGAAAATTTGACTTTGCCGTAAAAAGGTCTAAGGTCCACTAACAGTAATCATTTAAACAAGCTTGGTAGACTTGAGTCCTTAATGCTATATATCAAGATTCAGCCTCAAAACTTTCTTGGTTCTGGAGAAAAAGATTTTCAAGTGTTTTACCATATATGGGCATTGGGCCATCTTGTTTGATTGCGTGAAACCATTTGAACAAACTGGCAATACCCTTTTGACTGACGGTCCCATGTGAAATCCGGTGAAAATTGCTCAAACGGTTTCAGAAAAGACGACATTACAAAATTACACAATTTTGTACATGTATATAGTCCAGTGGCAAGGACAGATAGCCCTCTGGGGACAAAATTTTGATTATAACTTAAATATGTAACTACTTTAATCGCACATTGTAAGTTTCAGCCATTAGCCTTCAATACATTTTGAGAAAATGACGTTTCAACATTTTCCCCATATAAATGTTTAGGGACGCAAATTTGACCTTGCCGTAAAAAGGTCAAAGGTCAACCTACGGTCTACATTTGAACAAACTTAATAGAACTTGAGTCCTTGATTCAGTACACCAAGATTCAGCCTTGAAGCTTTCTTGGTTCTGGAGAAGAAGATTTTTGAGTGTTTTTACCTTATATGGGCATGGCGGCCATCTTGCTCGATAGCGCGGAACCAATTGAACAAACTTGCAATACCTTTTTAAAAGAAGGCCCCGTATGAAATCTGGTGAAAATTGCTCAAGCGGTTTAAGCGGTTTAAGAGAAGAAGACATTAAAAACATTACATAATTTCATAGATGTATATAGCCCAGAGGCAAGGGCAGATAACCCCCAGGGGACAAAATTTTGATTATAACTAAAATGTCTTACTACTTTAATCACTCATTGTAAGTTTCAGCCATTAGTCTTTAATACATTTTGAGAAAATGACTTTTTAACAGTTTCCCGATACAAATGCCTTGGAGCGCAAATTTGACCTTGCCATAAAAGGTCTTGGTTCTGGAGAAGAAGATTTTTAAGTGTTTTTACCATATATAGGGATGGCGGCCTTCTTGATTAACAGACCGTGACTATTTGAACAAATTTTCAATCCCCTTTCAACAGAAGACTCCACATGAAGTTTGAAAAGAAATAGCCAAGAGGTTTCAGGGGACAAGTCGTTCAAAGGTGTGGACGGACGGATGGACGGACAGACGGACGACGGACGTCAAGAGATCACAATAGCTCATCCTGAGTCTTGCTAAGATGAGCTAATAACCAGGGACCCCTTCTATTAGTAATGGACCTGTCCAAAGAATTGAGACTCCAATTTTCTAATCCGTTGTGTGTTCTTTGTTTCCAAAGACAATCTTTCTGACGTTTATTTTACTACACTGCAGCTGGTGTTAGTGCCGTGTGGCGGCGGTAGAACGTCTCCACGTACATCACCACAGTGCAGATTATATTTCATTTTCTTTGGGGTCTATGGGTCCATTGCGGTCTATTTGAAAATAGAGTTCTGCTCATGTGTAGGCTAGAGGGCGTAAGCAGTGCTGCAAACTCCATTACTGCTTTTAAGAGTCTAAATAAAACCTAGACTCCCATTTTCCAATCCGTAGTGTGCTCTTTGTTTCAAAAGGCAATCTTTATATGTTATTTGAGTTAGAAGAGTCCATTCGGCATAAAAGAGGGTAAACACCACTCTGCTAGTATTCCTGCTGACCGTTCCCTGGCGGTTCCTATGTTGCATTTCTTCGTAGTATGTGTGTCGATTATAGCAAAAGTACTGTTTTTGCAACCTCCTCTCCTTTTTGATACCTTGTATTTCATGAAGGTGTCCTTTCCTGGGTACCTTCATTTAAAGGGCAAACGGCGACGTGCATTCCAGCAGGCACACAACGTTGAAACAATGTCGATTCAACGTTGTTTAACGTCAAGACGTTGAATTAGCGTTGAATCGACATTGTTTCAACGTTGTGATCGCACACAACATTGAAAAAATGTCGATTTAACGTTGTTCAACGTCAAGCCGTTGAATCAGCGTTGAATCGACGTTGTTTCAACGTTGTGTTTCGCACACACAACATTGAAGCAATTTCAATTTAACGTTGTTCAACGTCAAGACGTTGAATCAGCGCTGAATTGACGTTGTGCCCGCTGGGATAGCTCTTAACTGGCAGCCATAATTCTCTTTTGACACTCCAAATATGGCTACCCTGCACGTACAATGCAATCTCGAATAAATCGGTATTGTGACAGTGGATCTGTAGAATTTATTGACGTACAGCAAAAAAAGAAGTAACGATACCGAGGACCAAGTAAGCATTCTTTATAAATCTATAGCGGGCCGTTATCGGCCTGTAAGGGTAGCTGACAGGTCGATAACGGTCCGCTATAGATTTATAAAGAATGCTAGCTGGAGAAATGCCACAATCACGATTAAACATATGATTAAAAGCACTGGGATGAAACAAAGCAAAGGATGAAATGGCGATCTGAAGCCATCATTTATTCTGAGCACCGACCAACCGTCGTGCATCAAAGACCTTGATCAAGCTGTGTAGAAGGTCAGTCTGTTCTTGAACAGTGATGTTCGTATATGTCCAGAAGAGTCTCTTACGCACGTCGAGGCTCATATAAACTGTAAGATAAGATAAGACATATATTCAACAATCATGAACCATAATACATGTATAGTTGTATGACATACTTTTTATTGTGGCTAACGAGGGAAGAAATTTATTCATACTCTGAACATGGATGTAGAGTGACGATACAGTGAATAGTAGACAGAATATAAGGCAGATAAATGGCTATTAATGCTTAGCATGCCGGGTAACGATTTGAGCAGACTAGCATGTGAAATATATATTTTTTTTTTTTTTTACATTTTTCCCAGAAACTAGACATTGATATTTCATGCAAATCGTCATGCATGAAATTTCAAAACCTATTTTCTGGGAAAAATAAGAAGAAAAAAGTGTAACTTTGTCGTCTGCTAAATTCACCCATAGAGTGTTAAAGGTTAAAAACAAAGTTAATCGAAGTTACTATTTGATTTTTTTTATTTTCCTAGACATGTGCATTTTGTATATGGTTATAAATAGATGAGAAAAAAACATTACAATCCCGTTGAACTTTGTACAGACTGAGAAACTTGGATTAAATTATTGAAAAAGGAATAGTCATGTAGTCAAATTAAAAAAAAAAAAGGAGAATACATTAAAAAGTCTTATGTACACTTCAGAATGGTTTACAGTCGCACTTCATAGTTCGAACATCTTTGGAACTATGGTACAGCTGACTCTCGTTATCTCGACCTCGCTTATCTTGAATAACCGCTTATCTCGAAGTGAAAATCTGGTCCCTGCCTAAACATGAAATTCTAACAACAGATAAAAAAATATTGTGAAAAAGACAGCTCTTTTCCGCAATATTTTCAATATATCTTTAACTTCAAGAATCCAATTGTTTGTTTGTGCTAAGGTTTTACGGCCCAGTCAACCCAATGGGGTCATGTCGAGCGAGATCAGTTTACCTAACCACACGTTTACTGGGCAGGCTTAGTCCTCTAAGCGGTTAACCAGTAGGGCCTACTACATATATATTTGTTAAATGTGATTGTTCAAATTATTTTTCTTCCTCACCTCTGCAAATCTGATATGTCGAGTTACGGATATCTCGAAGTATTTCAAAGAGTCCATTTGAATTCAAGATAACGAGAGTCGACTGTATTTTGTTCGAAACATGACTAGTTCCAGCCACTGAGGGTTAATCAAAGCGCAAAGTCAGGAGACAAATGGGGAAAATTTAGAGGTGTCTTTTCTATCTTCTTTAAAATACTTTAGGCTGAGTGTACTCGCAAGTGTACTCAACATACATTTTCATAATAAAATAAGAAACTTTCCATAAATATCACTAAAGGTTTGTTATCTTGAGCTATGGTAAGAATTTCCTAGGGACCCAACACGAGTTTGAAACAGCCACGGTCAAAGAGCCATCGGTTTTCGAGTTTGTTTTTTTCTTAACTGCAGTTTATAGTTGCATTTGATTGACCTTAGAACTAGACACCTACTTTGCGACCACATGATCGACAAAATGATAACATCTGATCCTCCAGCCCAACGTTCGAAACAATTCAGTGGATGTCACACTTGTGACTAAAATACCATAAACTCCCAAACTATACACCTCTATCGTTCGTGATAGTCTTTTCCACCCCACTAGCCATATTGTCCTACACTATGCAGAGAAATGGATCCATATACCTCCAAGAAAAAATATCTCTGACATGGACATTCAAGGAAGTTACTCCTTAAGTAAAGAATTTGCTACCTCGGAAAGGCTTTCCTTTACGGTTAGCCTCGCCCCACGCAGTTTAGAAATGTTTCAAATACCAGCGCTGCGACTTTCTGTCCACAAATGTTATCTCCCTCTGCTAAACTATTTTGGTGTCGTCTCCCCTGAAAGTGAATCCATTCCTCTTAAAAGTGATAGCTGAAATGCAAACAACGCAGCTGAAATGCAAACAACGCAGTCCTTGATGAAATAGCCCTTTTCCACAATTTGCCCAGTCCGTCAGTCCCAATATCTCGCAGGTTAAGTATTGTACATAATCTTCAGAAAGAGCCCATGACAGCGAAGTTTGTTGAAATTAATCTTCAGCTTTCCCACTGTTTCCCCTTTCTTTACGTCACAGGAGACAAAAGCTAGAACATGATTATTTAGCTTCTGTTAAAATTCACCTTCAGCTTGCTGTTGATGGTATAGGCAGACGACAAATGCATGCTGTTTTTTAAATATTTCTTGGAAGGAACGGCCGCAAAGTTTATTCGAACAGTCTCTCCGTGGAGGATTCAAATGATATGTACATTTGACAACGAATATTTGCATTTGCAATGTCTTCTTTTTAACTATTAAAGCGCCAATAACAACAGCAGCAGACGATATCTTTTAATAATATGAGACTAGGCACAATTTTTCCTACAAGGCTGCATGTCTGCCCTGCGAAGACTCAGATCAACCTGCGCATCGTCTGATCAGTGTCTTCGCAGGGCACTCTCTGGACAACAAGGATCCATAGCGTCTTCAGACGAACGCAGGCTAATCTGAGTGCTCGCTGGGCGCGAATGCGATCTTGTAGGAAATGCTGGATCTGGGCTCATTTTGTATTTTTTAAAACAAAATAAATAAAAAACAAAAATAAGCTCGACAATTCATGTGAAAGTTCGACACTATCTTTCTTAAAAAAATATAAAAATACAACTTTTTGTGTTTCGTCTACTACAATTTTGAATGATGCTTAAGAATTAAACTATCGTCTGCTAAATGTTAATGTTGTTTGGGCGTCATTGGTTTGGGGTCAGCAAGTGGTAAATCATGTGCTCCCTGCTTGTAGAGATTGCTGCTGCTCATATTCACTGAACGTTTCAGGTTCCGCCCGATCTGGACCAGCATCAACACAGCCGATATTATTGCAATAATCTGAAATAAAAAGAAGAGAAAAAATCATAGCTCCAGATTAGGCGCTTTTTTTCAACCGGGAAGTTTGTTTTTTTTTTATATTTTTCCTATTTCAGCAGGAAAACATATGTTATGGGTACTCATT